>JAVTVY010015657.1:0-58980 GCA_036873755.1 Hanleya hanleyi | reverse complement strand
AGCGGGCATTTCATTGAGGTACGTGTATACGGTGAGTGAAGTCTCGTCCAACACGTATAGATTATGTTGATGACTATAAGTTCTATGTAACCCATGAATGTTAGAATGCAAGAGCACTATAGTAAAAATAGAGAGCCAATGAAATCAGCCCACAGACCAAGTACGTGTTTTTGATCTAGGTTTGGAGCGGGCATTTCATTAAAGTGCGTGTATACGGTGAGTGAAGACTCGTCCAACACGTATAGATTATTACTATAAGTTATATGAACATAATGCATGAAAGTGGCTTTGAACACCGTATTAGCCAATCAGTGGCCTAGAATGGAGCCAAAGGTAACCCATCCATGTCCAGAAAAACATTACCCGGGTATACAAGAACCCAGATGTAGGCGCGGACGTCAACGAAAGCACACCGTGAGTACCCCAATTCGATTGGCTGATTGTTCGACCGCTGATTGGTTCTTTTTCTCGACCGCTCATTGGCTCTTTTTCTCGACCGCTGATTGGTCCAAATGGAACTGCCCATCTTTCCCAGGTTCATCTAGAATCCCATTTTTTGTGCTCAAGCTCTGACTATCGCGATGCCGCAACATTGTGTCATTGGACATTGGACCGTTTGACCTGGATGTGACCATTTGACCTGACATGCGTCCGCGCGCGCACTGCCGGTGATGACGCGCACTTCCGGAGAACTCGCGCGCGCTGCGGCCGGAGAACCCGCGCGCGCGCGCCGCTCGCGCTGGGGGGCCGGGGCGGGAAAAACAAAACCCGGAGGTTGAACATACGGACGGCTAAGGGGAAACATTGGTACTCTTCTATGTTTGGAGGTAGTTTTTTAGTGAAAAACCCGGAAGTGACGTCACAACCCCCCACGTGACCTGCGCAGCAGAATGGAAACGACACCCTAGTGTAACTCCCTCACCTAGGCTTCACATGGATACCTCACTCGATCCCATCGACCCACTAGAGGCCCACCTACACCCCAACACGTCTATTTCTATACTACGGCCAGACTGCGCATGCGCAGAATGCCGCTAGTTCAACCCCACACCCAGCCCATCAGATGCCCCTTCACGAATGCTTCACTTTGATACCTCACTCGACCCCATTGGACTATTCGTGGCTCCCCTAGCTCCAAAACGTCTAGCGGGACCCATACAGGGTCCAGTTTTCGACACTAGGTGACCACATCCCGACAGAAATGGTCTGTTTTCGACACCGGATGTGCCGCCATCTTGAACATACGTGCCGCCATCTTGGATATGTCCCATAATGCACCGGGTCAAAATACTCGCTTCTGATTGGACGAGAGCTCCGTGGCGGATTTGAAATACTCGCTTCTCATTGGACGAGAGCTCCGCATTGCATCTGCGCATGCGCAGAATGATATTCCTACCGCACACCCAACCCATCAGATGCCCCTTCACCTAGGCTTCACTTTGATACCTCACTCGACCCCATTGGACCATTAGGGGCTCCCCTACATCCCAAAACGTCTATGCGCATGCGCAGAATGGTGACAACGCCCGAGCCGCTAGTCCAGTCAGATGCCCCTTCACTTTGATACCTCACTCGACCCCATTGCACCATTAGGGGCTCCCCTACATCCCAAAACGTCTATTTTCATACCCTTGGGCCACCGCGCATGCGCAGAATGCCGATAGTTCAACCCCACACCCAGCACATCAGATGCCCCTTCACATAAGCTTCACTTTGATACCTCACTCGACCCCATTGGACCATTAGGGGCTCCCCTACACCCCAAAACGTCTATTTCCATACCCTTGGGCCACCGCGCATGCGCAGAATGCCGATAGTTCAACCCCACACACAGCCCATCAGATGCCCCTTCACATAAGCTTCACTTGGATACCTCACTCGACCCCATTGGACCATTTTATCTAGGGACTACTTTTTCTCCGCGGAAGCTTTTTCCCGAGACCGAATCACCGCCAAAACCGCGGCCAAACCGCATCACCGCGGATGAATACATCCTGAATACATCCCCTGCAGCAATTGGAACTCTCCTGGATTGGAGGTAGCTTTTGGTCTTTCTGCCGGAACTATACTGCATTTGACCTCTCTCTCGGCCACGTGACCGCCACAAATTATGCAAATATCAAAGGTCAAGTTGACTCGAAAAGGGTTTACGCTACTACTGGTGATGCGGCCTGGCGGTGATGCGGTCTGCCTTCGCGGACAGAAAATAGTCCCAGATACGTGGGATTTCGTGAGAATGTTCGGCAATCTTCAGGGGCGAGAGGGGCCCCTAGTGGACTGATTGAGTCGAATGAGGTGTCAAAGTGAAGAGCTCCTCCAGGGCCATCCAGTCATGGGTGGGTGCATGTAAAATTAGGATTTGTCGCGAAAAATATAAGAAACGGAACACGGACTTTACTCCTACAATAGGGGAAAACTTCTATCAACCCTAACCCAAAGGGCTAATATTGGTCCCTGGCTTATCGGGGCCTGCTGAGAAAGGTAGGGTGGGGGAGTGGGTGTATGTAAATTTAGGATTTGTCTCGAAAATATAAAAAGCGGAACACGGACTTTACCCCTACAATAGAGGAAAACCCCTATCAACCCTATCCCAAAGGTCTACTATTGGTCCCCGGGCTTATCGGGGTCTGCCTATCAAGTCATGGGTGGGTGCATGTAAAATTAGGATTTGTCCCGAAAAATATAAGAAGCGGAACACGGACTTTACCCTACAATAGGGGAAAACTTCTATCAACCCTAACCCAAAGGGCTAATATTGGTCCCTGGCTTATCGGGGCCTGCTGAGAGAGGTAGGGTGGGGGAGTGGGTGTATGTAAATTTAAGATTTGTCCCGAAAAATATAAGAAGCGGAACACGGACTTTACCCCTACAATAAGGGAAAACTCCTATCAACCCTATCCAAAAGGGCTAATATCGGTCCCCCGGGCTTATCGGGGCGTGCTGAGAGAGGCAGGGTGGGTGTATGTAAAATGAGGATTTGTCCCGAAAATATAAAAAGCGGAACACGGACTCTACCCCTACAATAGGGGAAAACTCCTATCAACCATGTCTAGTGGGGGCTAATATCGGTCTCCGGGCTTATCGGGGCCTGCCTATCAAGTCATGGGTGGGTGCATGTAAAATTATGGTACTCATCTTACATCCGGATTTTTTCCATGTAGGTTACTGGGCAGGTCACCTGGTTTGGTGGGTCTGCGCAAGTGTGTGACGTCACTTCCGGTTTTCAGAATGACCAAAAAACGACCTCCGAACAATATTCCAATATTTCCTTAGACCATAGACGTATGGTCTGATTTTCCATCTGGGTTGCGACCCGGCTGGCCTGGTCTTTCATTCCCTACGGTGCGTTGCGCTTTGGCGACCAAGACGCCTCCTGCTTCTTTAGCTCGGCGTTTCAGTGCTACTTTGGGTGTCGTACCACCCAAGACATCACCAGCGCTTGCAGTCCACTGCATACCGCTTGTTTGCTGACTGCTTTTACCCCAAGGGCAGGAACGTTTTGACGATACTCCCGAATATGTTCCCCAGCCCATGTCCTCGTTTCACGCGTGTACCTGCAAAGACCGGAAGGCAACCCCCGGCCTGTTGGGCATAATAGTCCATATAGCTGCGTGCATCACACTCCTAAGGTACTTTCATTATACAAAGTGGGGAGAATGTGCTTGTCGGAAATGAAGTGTCAGCACCACTTTTCCTCGTTCGAATGCGACCGGTCGTCCCGTCTCATCTCTTATATCCACCGTGATAGTGTTGATGTCGGTTTGTCATTCGGATAGGTAGAGCATGCGGGTGAAACTGGGTGACTTGATCTCCATACTTCTTTTTAATGGGAACCACCCATAACAGAGGTGTGTTGACATCGCCCACGATGTGGTTGTCGACCACGTCTGAGTAGACGTAGAATTCGTACATACCCGACTTCATATCCATCAGGATCTGGCCATGGTCCTCGGATGGACACGTGTAGCTCGGGTGAGCGAGAACAGCATTTACTGTAGGATAGGACTCCAGGTACGACACTCACGTTGGCGGTGAGGATGATCTGTGCCTTGTCGTTGTGTGCGTTGTAATCGAAGTCCACCTGATTCTTCAAGGGAAAGGTTTTTATGGGTTTTGAAGTATTCGTGACTTCCCGTAGAGCCTCATAATGCAACAGTCTTGTCAGCCTCTGCATGAACTCCTTGGGGGTATCATATTGGCCTTCGGGGAGGGTGAGTCGGGTGTCTTTTCCTTCGTAGGTCATCTCATACCACACTCCATTGGCTCGCACATTGTACCACGAGTAAGGGTATTGGATATCCACGAGTCCACATTCGCATCGTCCAGGTGAATGCAACGGTTGCGGTAACTGGGTCACGTAGTTGACCAAGGTGTTGTCGGGAAACACATCGAGCGGGTGAGGTAAAACATGGCGACTGAGCTTTCCTGCTGCTGCTGTTGGTTTTAATAGGTGTTCCAGGCCTTGGGCGGTTGTGTCTGGCGTCATGTTCGTCGCGGTGACTTGCTACGTGTCACGGCTCTGGAGATGTGGGGTGTCTTGATCAAAGGTGGCTTTTTAAAGGAGTGAAAAGAAGGTGCCCATCGTTGTGGTGTTTTGGGGTGTGACTCCGGTTCCCACTCGGCTTCCCAAGTATGTGGGAGTCGTGTCTGTTGTTGTGCATGCACCGGCGATTGCTGGGTCTACTGCATCCAGGCCCAGCGCTGGGATTCCCCACCAATTCCTGTGGTACATGCATGTCTTTCAAGCCTCGAGCAAAGACCTCTCATCCTCGAGGATCTGTGTGCGACCTGCGTTGACGCATCAGGTCATTCACTAAATCTGTCATGTGAGTACGGGGGACCACTTGATTCTGTACCAGTAGTTCACCTTTATCATTCCAAGTCATGTTAGGATTCTGTTTCACCCATTGTAATACCAGGCCAGCTTGATTCTTGAACGATGCAGGTACACTCTTCAGGACTTCGTCTTTGACCCACTATGGGTGGCACCCCTGGTAATGGCGGCTGTTGGAGCGGTGCTGAGGTCGGAGGTGTGTCGCGTGGTGGTGGTGGTGGTGCTGGGGTAGAGAGGGTTTTGTATTGGTCCATGATCGTCATGTACCGTTGAAGCATCTCATTGTACCGTTGTACTTTCTCACTGTTGCTTAACCCCGGTCTTTGTAAGATCTGTTGCATCTCTTCATCGAGGGTGTTTATCGTCTTCACCGTAGGTGGGACAGGGTAGGGTGATTGGAGGTTTTGTAGGAGCCGAGGTTCGACGAGGACAATTTTTTTTGCGTGGTTCATTGTCGGCCGAAGAGTCCACCCAGTACTGGACCCAACACAGAAGCGGCCAACGGTGCTAAGATGGCCCTGAGAAAACCGCCTTTCTGTAACACCTTTTTGTGTTCGAGAGACTCGCTTCTGGACTAGGGTTCGGAGACCAAGCGCCTCCACTCAAAGTTTCTCAAATTTGGCGATACATATCGCATGCTGATTGCAAAATACGAACGTAGCGTGCAAGATCTATGGCGCTACGTTTCGTAACTTGTGTCTAATTCCGCTTAACCTGGGGCTAGGGGTTGTATGAACCCATGTACTTCAAGATCCTCATTGTACTCCTATGAACAGTCACAATCAAAGCGTGACTGAGATACATCATTCTTTAGATGAGGACTTCACAACGAATATTATGGATTAAGAATAATGATCAGCGATACGGATTTGATATTTTTGGAACATCATGATGTCTTGCCGGCATCATTGAAAACTGTTGACCGCTTCTCTCTTGCAGGAAACTAGCCTATGTTTATGTATACTATGATTGTCTTTTTGAATTTGGTGCTAATGCTGTTATTTGGAATAGGGAATAGATCTTTGGATTATGGACGCGGATATTCTCTAATGGACGACGGCTGAATTATGAATGACGGACTAGACGCTTGTAATTATGCTTGGCCAACTTGGTCTTCTGAGTCGGAGTCAGTGGTACGTTGCCTTTTAACAGGTTGTACCTGATCTCGCACAGACAGCGTACAAGGTACACGGATGCTACCCACAACCCTGCCCTTTTTATCGTTTTGCGGGCTACCTGCTGAATATTCTTTCACTTCAGAGACAAATTCAACCATGATGTTGTATTAATTCTTTTATTATCCCCAACATCAAACACACCCCAGCTGGGGGAGCCACTGTGAGTGTGTTTACATTATTTTTGCATGTACACGTGGTGGGTCCATCCGGGAAAGATTCCGGTCCGTAGTCGAAGGTGGTCTGGGGTGGCTTGCTTCAGGTTGATTAGCATATACCCGTGCTGAGGGGTTGTCGCATCTTTAAAGGCTTCCAACGCAAACTGTGTGCGGCCGGGATACATCTGTCTCGCCAGGTGCAGCACTTGAGTGGTATCTCTCGGGTTTTTGAAGACCACCAGGTAGTGGGCATTTAAGCTGACGTTCTTTGTTTTTACTGAACAGATTCTGCACAATGTAGATGATGCTGAGCCGTCGATGATGGCTGCCTTTGGTAAAGAGTTTGGTGACCCGTCTCTGCCATGAAATCATCCAGAACCAACAAGGTGTGCGGTTCCAAATTGGCCAGGTTGGGTAGGTCTTCCACGAACGTGATGTGGGGCATTGCTGCACACGCTGCCTGCCATTCTCCGTAACACCACACGACTCGGGCAATGGGTTGGGTGATCATGCTCTCGGCGTGTTGAAGGAGCTTCCTGATGAAGTGAGTTTTGCCAGAGCCCGTCGGTCCTGCAATGAAGCAAGTGAAGGGATGTTGCCACCGAGGGTCCATGGTTGGAGGTGTATCCGCTGTCGTGGTAACCCGCTCTTGTAAATTTGGTACGAGTGAACTGGGGTGGTGGTGGGTACAACAAAAACGCTGGTCGCCGTTATCGATAGGCGTTCACTGTGAGTGATGAAATCCGGTGGGTTTTCAGACGTAGTGGGTGTACTCGATGTGGGCTGTATACTTGGTGTGGAGCTCGATGTGGCTTGTACACGTGGTGTGATGGTGATGACTGGGCTCGTTTCGATCGCGGGGTTGACTGGTGTAGAGAAGGTCTGTAGACTGGTTTGACTGCCACTCACAGCTGGAGTTCTAGGTTGGTTAAGTAGAGTGTTGAGATAGGCTACGTCGTTTAATCAGGAAGTGCTCATCGTTCCAGTTGGGCAAGTAACTTTTCTCAAATTGACCTTTGACTTCACTGATTCATACAGGGTCCCCGACCTTGAACACCACCTTCGGCGTTCACTGCGATTGCCTGGGGCACAAGACACACCAGACTTGGCCTTCATTGCATCGGATGTACATATCATGACGCTAGTGGATGAGGTTGCCGTCCAGTTCACCAGACACCCGTTTGAATTTGGTCCAGCCCTCCCGGGGCAGACGAATGTTAGCCGGGCACGGTTGTGTAAGGTCCGCATCACAGATGTCTTCCACCTCATCCATGATATCGACCTTATCCGCATAGACGTGCAGGAAAACCTTGGGTGTCAAGCTGAGAAACGCCTGTATTATATGCCCCGTCATGGTCAGTACGTGCATGATACAAGATTTGACTGTCTCTCGTATTTATAGGGAGAAAAAGTTTATGACGTGAGATCGAAGGATCGGGTGGTCATGTCACTGGGCTGACAGTCTAGCTGGATAATCAATGGCATCGTCGTCTGCCTCCGCTTCATTGCTAGGTTTGGTAATTTGTTCATTGGGTTCTGCCGCCGCTTCACTCAGGGCACGAGCCCACCCCAACTGAATAGCTGACCGCTCGTCCGGTGTAAACAGCTGGGCCACAATAGGCACCACTTTCTCAAAGGCTGCCCACAGATCGGGGTCTAGGTTGAAGCCTTGCGTAGAGTCCTGGTAACGGCCCAGGTGTGGGAAGGAGGGTCCACGGTGTATGTAAATGGCATTGTCTATGTGGATGAGGTTTCCGTCGAGCTCACCGCTCAACACCCATTTAAATTTGGTTCGGCCGTCATGGTGTAGCATAACCGTATTCGATACGGTCTCAGCGCGCGACCAGCAAACATCTCCACGGTCTTCAACGATGGTGACTTTATCTTCATTTTCGTGTAAACCCACCTGGGGTGTAAGGGGAAGGATGGCTCGTAGGACTGGTGACATGGTTGACCCAATGACGAATGACGCACACTCTGACTGACCCTCGTATTTATGGCCAGGCCCTACTGTCATTGCCACAGCGTCAGGGTCAATAGAGCAAAGACCATTGTGAGGCTAACGAGCCGTCGCTGGTTCCGGCGGATGGTTGTTATAGTCCAGTAGTGGTGGGTGATAGCACACCTCTCCATCGAGTCCACTCTGTCGAGGACCGCTTCTGTGAACTCTTTCGGGATCTGGCGTCGCCCCTCGTTGTCGTTGCCATCTCCAAACATGAACCGATCCACTGCTCTGTAACCCGTGAGTGAATTAACCACTGTCGCATGCTGTAAAATGCGAGTCGCATAGGGATGGGTGTCCGTCATGGCTCTGCAACCATAGGAATGGGGGTGTAGGATCCAGAGGGACGTCTTTTATAGATCATGTCACACATGCGTGCCTATATGTAGCTCTACGGGTGTAGTCTGTGATACGTACTATTCTGATTGGTTAGCTCAAAAAGAGAGCAACAACAACAACAAAGATTACAGGTCAATCCTTTTATTATCCCCTCCATCACAGCACATCCACGCTGGAGGAACCGCTATGGGTTTGTTTACATGCGGATGTGACGTCATAGTGACGTCATTCGCGCGTACACTGAGGACCCGGATGTACACACACTCGACCCCATACTATAATGCTGTGCATTCCATGGGTGCATCGGGAGGGCGGATAAATGCTATCTATTGGCTCGGAGAGGGCCAAACATTGCCGGAAGGGGACCTTTGATCTTTTGACCTGGATGTGTCCTTTGACCGTTTGCCCCGAAATTCTCCAGTGCATGCGTGCGGCCGGATCTCCCACGCGCGACCGGATAAACTGCGCAGGCGTGCGGCCGGATAACCAACTCACGCACTGCATGCGGCCAGGCCGGGGAAAACCCAGATGGAAAATCCAGACCATACGTCATACCATTTCTACAGAATGTTTGTGGAAGGAAATGTCACAAAAAGTTGACCCGAGGGAAGACTACATGATGCGAACATGACAAGATTACCTTCGGAAGATTGGATCATCTTGCATCAATATTCCATCCGCAGAGTACGAGGTTATAATTTATAACTTCTGTAATAGTCCCCTGACTGCTGAAAGCCATCTTGTGTGAAAAGTAAAAGCATTTTGGGAAAGGTATTGCGCCACTATTTCGAAAAACTCTGGCGTTGAATGTATGTGGATATTGAAAAACTCAAAATGTCTGACAGAAGAACTTGATGCTAAAGGTCACATACCGTATAGACATGGATCCACATGGGATTTCTCGACTCTATACCACAATCCCTCATCGGGACCTTATTGACCGTCTAAGTTCATTAATAGTATCTGTGTTCAAGAAAACTGATCGTAGATATATTAATGTCGGAAGCCATAAAGCATTCTTTAGCTCTACTACATACACGAGATATCATTCATGGGATGTTTCTTTGTTTATAGAGTTGCTTGAATTTCTCATTAAATATATCTATGTGAAATTTGGCAACACAATATATCAACAGCATATAGGTATTCCAATGGGTACTAATTGTGCACCCCTATTGGCTGACCTATATCTGTTCTCTTATGAATATGACTATATGCAGGCGCTTTCAAAAACCGATCCATTCAAAGCCCGTTCCGTCTCCTTCACCAAACGCTATATAGACGATCTTCTCGCTGTGGATAATTGCTATATAAATGACGCAGTCAAGGATATATATCCACCTTCACTGGATTTGAAGGAAACTACAGATAACCCCACAGGCACATCGTATTTTGACCTATATCTGTATAAAAATGAAGCGGGCCTTCTTTCTCGTCGACTGTATGATAAAAGAGATGATTACAATTTCGACATCGTAAACTATCCCTTTCTGGACAGTAATATTCCAGTGGGACCTGCATATGGCGTATACATATCACGCCTAGTAGCATTTGCTAGATCCTGTGTTAAATATGACGATTTTAATCAACGTCACAAAACATTGTTGCAGAAACTTATAAAACAGGGCTACACCACCAAGCGCCTCCACTCAAAGTTTCTCAAATTTGGCGATACATATCGCATGCTGATAGCAAATACGAGCGTAGCGTGCAAGATCTATGGCGTTACGTTTCGTTTCGCTTAACCCGGGGCTAGGGGCCGTATGAAGACATGTACTTCAAGATCCTCATGGTACTCATATGAACAGTCACAATCAAAGCGTGACTGAGATACATCATTCTTTAGATGACGACTTTACAACGAATATTATGGATTAAGAATACTGATCAGCGATACGGATTTGATATTTTTGGAACATCATGATGTCTTGCCGGCATCATTGAAAACTGTTGACCGCTTCTCTCTTGCAGGAAACAAGCCTATTTTTATGTATACCTTGATTGTCTTTTTGAATTTGGTGCTAATACTGTTATATGGATTATGGAATAGGTCTTTGGGTTATTTTTTGGACGCGGATATTCTCTAATGGACGACGGCTGAATTATGAATGACGGACCAGACGCTTGTAATATTGATAATGTTTCTTTTTGTTTACTTGGAAACATTGACAGTTTTGAGCGAGATGTTGATGGAGGGTACCCGTACTGCTCAATTACTGGATCGACCTCTAGAACTCTCTTACCTCTTGACCAAAGTTCTTATTCCCTGACCTCATTGTAGCCAAGTTTACATGGCTTCGTTTGTTCCTACTACGCCATGAATCCTCTTACTGAACTTTCATGTAAAGCCCGGGAAAACACGGCTCCATAGGTGTTACAGCTGTATCCGGCAATAAAACAATTACCCCTCCCCATTCTGTCCACTGCTTTTATCGAGTTTGGCAAATAGTTTCATTGCCGTGAAGAGCTGATCCGTCTGCAATCAGTCTTCAAACATCCACAGCCGGTTGAATTTCTCCTGGGTATACCGCCATTATCCTCGTACGGGCCACGTGATCCGCATTATACGTTGCCTATCACGGGACACGAATATAATGGAAAGAGAAATTCAATCGGCCGTTCAAGTTTGAAGACTGATTGCAGACGGATCATCTCTTCACGACAATGAAACTATTGCCGAACTCGATAAAAGCAATCGACAGGGTGGAGAGGGGTTGTTTTATTGCTGGATAGAGCCGTACGACCTATAGAGCCGTGTTGTCCCTCAAGTTCAGTGAGAGGATTCATGGCATAGTAAGGAACGAACGAGGCCATGTAAACTAACACACACACACACACACATATAGTAGCTCTATGGATGTATCCCTATTCTGATTAACAAAAACAACAACAAGGATGAGAATCCAATCATTTTATTATCCCCAAAACGGTTACGTCTATAAAACACGACACCTCTAGACCTCACTCCCTCATTCCCGTTGAGCCATGACGGAGACCTATGCGGCTCGCATTATATAGCATGCGAGCATGGTTAGTTCAGGGGGCGATGCAAAATCATAGAAGAGTTCAGTCAGTCTGTCCTCGGGCTAGGACAGAGGGCGACTGCCGCTTACACCCCAAACCCGAAAATTACAAGCGTCTAGTCCGTCGTTCATAATCCAGAGAAGCGGTCAACAGTTTTCAATGATGCCGGCAAAACATCATGATGTTCCAAAAATATCAAATCCGTATCGCTGATCAGTATTCTTAATCCATAATATTCGTTGTAAAGTCGTCATCTAAAGAATGAAGTATCTCAGTCACGCTTTGATTGTGACTGTTCATATGAGTACCATGAGGTTCTTGAAGTACATGGGTTCATACGGCCCCTAGCCCCGGGTTAAGCGGAATTAGACAAGTTACGAAACGTAGCGCCATAGATCTTGCACGCTACGTTCGTATTTTGCCATCAGCACGCTTGGTGGAATAGCCCTGTTTTTTAAGTTTCTGCACCAGTGTTTTGTGACGTTGATTAAAATCGTCACATTTAACACAGGATCTAGCAAATGCTACTAAGCGAGATATGTATACGCCATATGCAGGTCCCACTGGAATATTACTGTCCAGAAAGGGATAGTTTACGATGTCGAAATTGTAATCATCTCTTTTGTCATAAAGTCGACGAGAGAGAATGCCCGCTTCATTTTTATAGAGATTTTTTAGAGGCTAAGTTGGTGTTGTGATCACGGTCTTCGTCCTCCAGGGCTTGTGGTATGTGGGTGTCTTCTATGACGTGGCCTCTTTCATCTCGCTACTCAATCATCTGAGACCCTCTGTGACGGTGGTTCAGACCGGCCACATACCGACAGTACCACAACGACCACCAGACCCCACCGGATGCAGACGAAGCTTAGTAAGGTATCTACTACACTACAAACCCAGCTTACCACAGTACCTACTACACTACAAACGTAACCTACTGCACCACAGACTGTCACGGTACCTACTCCACCCTGGACATTGAGGATACCTCCTAAACAGCTTGTGGAACCCTACCCGATTTATGCGATCGAGCGACTTACTGTGTCAAATGATACAACTTCAGTCATGGACCCCCGGTGGTATCATCCCTCCACTTGCCTCCTTGCGGGTCCGACGGGATCAGACAAGACGCATTTCGTCCAGAAACTCATTCAACACGCCGACAGCATGATAGCTCCGCTCTCCACCAAACACCCGAGCACACTCCAGGTAATGGTGAGAATAGGCCTCAGCCCATCAGAGGGCTTGTTGCAAGGGGACTAACTGGGGCACATGTGACGTTCCCGGTTGTAGGACCCGACCCGTGGTGTCCCAGGTGTTGAAAGGAATGGGACCCTACCCGTGTGGTTTCCGGTGAGAAATGGAATAGGAACCAAACATCGTAATATGACTGAAATAGTGTTGGAACCACGTTAAATCATATTCACTCACCCACTCACCCATCGTCTGAGTCGAGTGCTGGTACGGAGAATGGCAGGCGGTCTATGCAGCAATGCCCCACGTCACCTTTGTGGAAGGATTGCCCAACCTGACCGACTAGGAACCAGACGCCTTGGTTGTCGACGATCTCATAGTGGAAACCGATACTCGGGTGACCCAGCTCTTTACCAAATGCAATCATCATCGACGGCTTAGCATCATCTACATCATGCAGTATTTGTTTAGTGAAAACAATTTACGTGTTTAAAAACCCAAGAGACACCACTGAACTGTTACATATGGTTCATAATTGTATCATAAGCCTTTGACGATGCGATGACCCCACAGTACGGCTATATGCTCATCGACCTGGAACAAGTTATGCACTCCCGACCATCTTCGACTGCTGACCCAAGTCTTTCCCAGAGAGACTCAATACGTCTGTATGCCGAAGAAAGACGCCAAACAAGGACAGGTTCTTAAATGGCAGGTCGGCGTTGGACCAGAGCGAACGTACAATAGCATGATGTAAACCTACCCGATGCGGCTTCCCCGGCTTCGGTAGGCTGTCCTGGAGAGGAATAATAAAACGATCGGATTGTAATCCTTGCTAGTGTTATTTTGTTGATGTGGCGTACACTCGGGGCAGGCAGGCCAGCTCAGCGTCTATAAAGCGCCCCGGATGCTGAAGACAACTCCACCTGACTTCGTCCGGACCATTGACCGTAGCGCAGATCCCGCCCTCGTGTGATGCCTCTGTGAGATTGAAAAGACTATGTTGGTTATATTGTGAAATATCCGGTCAACGACTTTTCCCTACTCCATCTTTCTTCTGGTAGCTTTTGCCGCCCCGAGCAGACTGTTGAGATTGTAACTCAAGAATGATCTCTTTGTTCTCTAGAATCAACATTTAATTAGCTGTACAAAGACCACGATTGATGTCCAGCTTTTAAATGATGCGAGATAAACGGAGAAAACATAAAAAAGCTTAAATTACAGTCAAATTAAAGGTAATTTTGCACTCTACTATCTTCGATGAACTTGAGAAATGCATTAAATCTTCAAAAATAATTGTCAAAACCCATATAATATACAGTCTTTCGATTATTTCGGGCTGCTGAGTGGTTTCGTATTGAAAAATACTGGAAAGCTTGTTTCGTCGCTATAAGACCTAATTATGAGGCGCCGTTTGTCACTTTCTGATTTAATCTACTGATTTATAAATATCGGGTATTTAGCAGTCGGATATATAAATGTGCATAAAATGAGCGTGAAATAAACACCGACTTTAGTCAATTTTAAATCCTATATCAGCGAATAAAATCCGAGAAATATTTATAAATACCTATATTAGATTTCAAGATATATATATCTCTCGTTGTGTTATTTCTGGGATATAAATTCCTCCACAATATATATATATATTCCTGACAAACGATTTCTTATTTATATGTCCGAGGTAACGTATCTTACTGATATATAAATATTTCAAAATGTGCTGTTGGGTATATATATATATCCAGTCTTCGTCTAACTCCGGATTTACAAATACTGAACTGAGAAAGTCTCATATATAGATATCCCATTTATAGTATGCTAATAGTATGCTGATGAGTCTCAAAAACCGATGACGTCGTCGGTTTTGGTGTTGGTTTAGATCATATTGTCTATTTCGTGTTTCAGGTGACAAAAGTCCTTGTGATCCGTGGGCAAGACATAATGAATACTAATAATAATAGCTTTCTATAAATTCTGTGCTTCTGCGAATAACGCTGGTTAAAAGTAAGAAGTACCTGAATGAATTTGCCCGATAATATTCACAGATGACCCACAAATTAGCGTGTGTTTACAATACCGCACATGAGAATCTGCGGAATGATTGAGCGGTGTTTGCCGACCCTTGGTACACTTGAAGAGGCTTAGTGTGACATCATCATTTTTGCGGTAAACGTATCGCAACTCATTAGCATATTATAACTGGGATATCTATATACGAGACTTTCTCAGTTCAGTATTTGTAAATCCGGAGTTAGATGAAGATGGATATATATATACCCAACTACACATTTTTAAATATTTATATATCAGTAAGATACGTTACCTTGGATATATAAATAAGAAATCCTTTATCAGGAATATATATATATATGGTGGAGAAATTTATATCCCAGAAATAACACAACGAGAGATATATATATCTTGAAATCCAAAATAGGTATTTATAAATTTTTCTCGGATTTTATTCGCTGATATAGGATTTAAAATTGACTGAACTTGGTGTTTATTTCACGCTCATTTTTTGCAAATTTATATATCCGACTGCTAAATACCCGATATTTATATATCCGACTGCTAAATACCCGATATTTATAAATCAGTAGATTAAATCAGAAAGTGACAAACGGCGCCTCATACCTAATTGAGTTATTACAGGAGGAGATAACTCTTGTATAGATCTATACAGCAAGTATGTAATGCCACTATCAATATACCATGTCGCATAGTGAAAATTCATATATTGTGGATTGTTTTCATCGAGTGTATGGTCTGTATTGCAACAAAGATCAAAGTTAGTGCTTTAGATGAAATTATTCGGGCAGAAATGAGCAAATTTGCATTATGATGTCTTCGCTCCGCGATAGAACTATATCCTTCAGGGTACGCTCCAGTTCAGCCGAAAATAAACCATGGGATACCCTATTTGATCACTGATAGTCAAATGATCTTTAACGCAAACATGTTATATCCATATATCATCTGAGAATGTTTGCACCATTACTTCAGGGCGAATGCCATCTATGCAGCAAAAATTAAAACCCTTGCAATACCGTTTAAATTTGTTTCAATTTTTCTGCAACACTCTTAAAAAGTTGAAAAAATTGGTCAGATTCGGCCCATTTTCCAGAGAAATCTGTAAGAGCTTCTTCTACGTCGAGTGGCCAATGTAAAAAGGTGACGAAACAAAACCATTGATCTACCAGTTTTTATAAAATTTCCCCGATTTTCACGCTCACCAAAGGGGCATAACTAGGCCATTGACATGTTACTGGCTGATCCCAGCCGGCCTGTGGGCGATCCCAGCCATCGATTCGCATATATTTGTTTGAAAGACTGACAATACCCAATAGGATGTTACTATAGAACCAGTTGTTCCACAGATTAGTTTAACATAAACTAAGATGAATGTAACTCCGAAGATTGAAGTCATGGTGATACGTGATAAGATACTATATCTCGGCTATATTTTATGCTATCATCAGGATCGTATGAGCACCTGTTGCATACAGAACATATATATACAGTGTGAAAACAATAGTATGAAAAACAATAGTATGACAAAAGAAAATTATACAAATTGACCAATGAAAACACAACACAAAGAGCCAGGACTGATATGTGCTCCGGTGAGTTCACTTGGACAATAAGGCCTATAGATATCAGCAACTATTAACATATGAAGAATTATAATGCGGTCAAAAACAGGTCTTCCTTATTATGAAATCAGGGAGGGGTCATTCCTACGGGTTGCTGGAGCGACTGAAGAGCCATCCCAACAGGTCCTGTCCTGGAAAACGAAAACTTCTGATTCAGAACTAAGTGGTGCCCGGTACTCATATGGTGGATTTTATGAATGATATGATGCGTCAACGCATGTCAGAGGTGACCTCTTAAGGATGGCAGGCTTTGGTCTAGCGGTTGGCAGACTACGCTGATAAACAGCTTGTATCACTGACGTCCCTGCTCTCCTTGTTCCCCCCCGCTGATTCACATCGCCGAGTTCGCGCCTCTTGACCGTAAGGGGGCGCTCTGCATAGGCCAACCATCAATGACCAATGAAAAACACTCTTACGGAAGAGTCTTGACAATATGAGTTGTCTCCCTTTTCAAACGTTCATATGTCGTTAACGGCAAAACCGATCAATAAACGGACAGCTCTAATTACGTTAATTTCTGAGTTAAGAGTGAACAGATTTTTGGATAACTTCCTCCATTGTTTAGTAAGGTTCGTCAACTGATTGCAAACATTTGTTCACTGATACCTTCAAATAATTAACAAATAAATCCCTGTAAATGTTATTAATATCCCACTGATAAGACCACGCTTTATCGTCATGAGTATATAAGGAGATCAAGCTGCATAGAATAGTAACGTGAAAACACCGTTCAATTGTTTCAGATTTTGAATTGAATGTTGACTGTTAATAAAGCCTGGAAAAAATTCCTTTGAGAGATGCGGTTAGAGGGCGTGTCGCTGTCAAAATATTGGCATGGCTTCCACATTACGTGAGATTAGTGATCTCACTATCATGAAGCCATGACGTAATTTCGGTCACGTGAGGTAGTTAGCCAATCGTGGTTAGTATGAGGAATCTGGTTATCTCCGAGCTATTACGGCACAGCGATTGGGTAACCAGATAAAGCGCCCCCCTTACGGCCAAGAGGCGCGAACTTGGCGATGTGAATCAGCGGGGGAACAAGTAGAGAAGGGACGCCAGTGATACAAGCTGAATAGTATGAGCGTATTGGCAGACATGCAATTCGCACAAGAAATGGTCTAAAATCTCCAGCGTTTTGCTTGGATGGAACAGCAGCAGCAGATGAACGTGGTACCGCCCCACACACCGCAACGATGGAGACCAGTGACACGTCCCCGCCGACGCCCGAGTCTTGGGGATACCTATCAATACCAGGGCCTGACGTGGGACACGTCCGTCATCATGTTTCACCTCACACTACCTAGTGACAGCTCAGTCGAGCTGTTCCCGGACAATACCTTATCCCATTACGTTACTCAACTCCCGGACCTCTTACATCTCCCTGGACGATGGGAATGTGGCCTGGTGTATATCCAGTACCCCTATACGTTGTACAACGTGCAAGAGGATACACTGTGATACGCGGTCCTGTACGAGGGCAAGACATACCTTCACACTCCCCGAAGAGCAGTACCATACGCCTGCCGCGTTCATGATGACCTCGCGCTATCTCATGGCGAATCGGATGAGAGCTCAGAACCAGACCAACCGCAGCATCCAGACGTAGGTCGGACCTACCTGCCTACAAGCGCTCCAAAACCATGATGACCCTGAATCTGGTTTATACAGACTCTACGTCTATTCGGACGTGATCGATACACACATCGTCAGGGATAGGAATGCGCCCCTGTTACGTGTGTTACGTCATAAACGATAATAGAAACGAGAGATCCTGAAGATCTTGGCGCCCACCATTGTCCGATAATTGTGAGCTAATGACAAGAGCATCTTTTTGTCCATTGTCCAGAACAAATGACTGATTTGTAATTTTGTTTACAGAATTTCGAATCTGAGCGAAAAAGATCGAAAAAGGGGCACTAGAAAACACCAAGATATCGTCCTTCTAAGTTTCAGGAGTTTCAAGATTTCTAGAAACTGTACTTATGTCAGTTGTTATAGAACAAGAGAAAAGAGCAAAGTTAGTCAGAAATAGAATGTCCGGAGGATGCTTCGTCTTCGTTTTGTAGTATTGTTTTTGCACGTGTCACCATTGGGTACTAGAAGCGAAGACAAATCTCTTTGACACATTGACATGAGCTATGGAACATACTTAAGATTTTATAATAAGGAACTAATGCTAATTCTGTTCTGTTTACTGAGCTAGTTTGAGATATCTTTTTTAAGACACCATGCTCGAAAATAGTAAGATGGTACAATACTTAATACTGAAGGGATCCGCGCAATAATGTTGAAACTTTGAAAGTGTCTGAATCCTGATTATCTCCCTTGGATCGAAACACGCAGCAGTCTACAGTTGTCGAGTAGTGACGTTGTGTCACAAGAGTGACGTCCCTTCATGTAGCCGACCTGTCGGCAGACGGAACGGTGGGGCAGTTCACTTGCAACTGCATGGACTAAAGAAAACTGATCTAAAATTTGAAGAAATACATTTTAATTCCGAATTATTTGAACTCCTTGATATGGAAGGGGAAGGTATGGATATTCTCTGTAGTCAATATATAGAATATGCCCCACCGTTTGATCCGCCGGCTCTTGTGATGCAACGTCACAACTCGAGAATACCGTATTAATTTGAAGCGTAACTTGGATTTTCGAACCGGAGCAAAAGAGGTTTCTTGCACGACTAGGCCCCATGTGGGACCTGTGTACCAAATTTCAGAAAGGTCCATGAAGTAGTTCCTGAGAATTCACGATAACAATGTTTCAAGGGGAAATTCAACATGGCCACCTGGAGGCCATATTGGATTTTCGAATCGAAGAAAGCTATCTTGCACAACTGCACCACAAGGGGAACCTGTGTATCAAATTTGTGGAAGATCCATGCAGTACTTCTTGAGAAATCACGATAACAATGTTTCATGGGGAAATCCAAGATGGGCACCTGGTGGCCATATTGGATTTGCGGATCGGGCCGGAAAAGGTATTTTGCACAACTAGACCCCAACGGGGAACCTATGTACCAAATTTGGCAAAGATCCATGCAGTACTTCCTCAGAAATCACGATAACAATGTTGTATGGGGAAATCCAAGATGGCCACCAGGTGGCCGTATTGCATTTTCGAATCGAACCAGAAAAGGTATCGTGGACAACTAGATCTCAAGGAGAACCTGTGTACCAAATTTGAGAAAGATCCATAAATTAGTTCGCACAACTGCACCACAAGGAGAACCTGTGTACCAAATTCGAGAAAGATCCAAGCAGTACTTCCTGAGAAATCACGATAACAATGTTTCATAGGGAAATCTAAGATGGCCGCCTGGTGGCCATATTGGATCTTTGATTCGGACCGAAAAAGGCATATTGCACAACTGAACCCTAAGGGGAACCTGTGTACGAAATGTGAGAAAGATCCATGCTGTACTTCCTGAGAAATGACGATAACAAAGTTTCATGGGAAAATCCAAGATGGCTGCCTGTTGGCCATATTGGATTTTCGAATCGGACCAGAAAAGGTATTTTGCACAACAAGACCACAAGGGGAACCCGTGTACCAAATTTGAGGAAGATCCATGCAGTAGTTCCGGAGAAATCGCGATAACGAAGTTTCATGGGGAAATCAAAGATGGCCGCCTCGTGGCCATATTGGGTTTTCGAATCGGACCAGAAAAGGTATGTTGCACAACTAGATCCCAAGGAGAACCTGGGTACCAAATTTGAGAAAGATCCATAGAGTAGTTCCTGAGAAATCGCGATAACAAAGTTTCATGGGGAAATCCAAAATGGCGGCCTCGTGGCCATATTAGATTTTCGAATAGGATCAGAAAAGGTATCTTGCACAACCTGACCACAATGGGAACCTGGGTACCAAATTTGAGAAAGATCGAAGCAGTACTTCCTGAGAAATCACGATAACAAAGTTTCATGGGGAAATCTAAGATGGCCGTCTGGTGGCCATATTGGATTTTCGATTCGGACCGAGAAAGGTATGTTGCACAACTAGACCCTAAGGGGAACCTGTGTGCCAAACTTGAAAAAGATCCATGCAGTACTTCCTGAGAAATAACGATAACAAAGTTTCATGGAGAAATCCAACATGGCTGCCTGGTGGCCATATTGGATTTTCGAATGAGACCAGAAAAGGTATCTTGCACAACTAAACCCCAAGAGGAACCTGTGTACCAAATTTGAGAAACATCCATGCAGTAGTTCCTGAGAAATCGCGAAAACAAGTTTTCATGGGGAAATCCAAGATGGCCGCCTTGAGGCCATATTGGATTTTCGAATCGGACCAGAAAGGTATCTTGCACAACTATACCCCAAGGGGAACCTGTGTGCCAAATCTGAGAAAGATCCACGCAGTACTTCCGGAGAAATCGCGATAACAAAGTTTCATGGGGAAATCCAAGATGGCCGCCTCGTGGCCATATTGGATTTTCGAATCGGACCAGAAAAGGTATCTTGCACAACTAGATCCCAAGGAGAACCTGTGTACCAAATTTGAGAAAGATCCATAGAGTAGTTCCTGAGAAATCGCGATAACAATGTTTCATGGGGAAATCCAAGATGGCCGCGTCGTGGCCATATTGGATTTTCGAATCGGACCAGAAAAGGTATCCTGCACAACCTGACCTGACCTGTACCAAATTTGAGAAATACCCAAGCAGTACTTCCTGAGAAATCACGATAACAATGTTTCATGGGGAAATCTTTTCGATTCGGACCGAGAAAGGTATGTTGCACAACTAGACCCTAAGGGGAACCTGTGTACCAAATTTGAGAAAGATCCATGCAGTACTTCCTGAGAAATGACGATAACAATGTTTCATGGGGAAATCCAAGATGGCTGCCTGGTGGCCATATTGGATTTTCAAATCAGACCAGAAAAGGTATCTTGCACAACTGAATCCCAAGAGGAACCTGTGTAGCAAATTTGAGAAAGATCCATGCAGCAGTTCCTGAGAAATCGCGATAACAAGTTTTCATGGGAAATCCCAGATGGCCTTTTGGCCATATTGGATTTTCGAATCGGACCAGAAAAGGTATCTTGCACAACTATACCCCATAACCTGTGTACCAAATTTGAGACAGGTCCACGCAGTAGTTCCTGAGAAATCGCGATAACAAGAACGTTTACGGACGGAAGACGGACGGACGGACGGACGGACGACGGACGACGGACCACGGACGAAAAGCGATTGGAACAGCCCACCATCTGGTGATGGTGGGCTAAAAACGTAACAGAAAACTTTTGTGAAGTCAAGGATTAACTATCTAATATTTACTTACAATATTAAAATCATATACAAATTAAGTAAAGTCAATACAACAAATAAATGAGAAATATTTTCTTACTGTTCAATGCTATACCGGTGTATATTTCACAGTCCGTACTGACGTGCAAATCTCTATACAGTCCGTGCCGCACAAATCGCTATCTCTATACAGTCCGTGTCGCACAAAACGCTGTTCTGTATTTTGATAGTTCAACACCCTGTTGTCCAGTTTCCGACAGTTCAATCACGTAGATAACACAGCGCCAAGAGTTAATTCACAGGAATATACAATCCAGCAGTCCGTAATTTCAGACAAAGGTAAGACAGTATAATGCACCCACAGAAAAGCCGTTTAAATTCCCTCCTAGAACGACTGACTGTCGGGCTATTTATACTCTATGTGGCATTGCAGTACATTCTACCAAATCAAGAAGCCTCTCGAATATGCATTACGTCATCATCTGGCCTAGATGCAATTTATAATAATCTTCTAGAAAGATCGAGGTGATTAACCCACGTAAACAAGCTTCCGTCATATATTCTAGAAGCATCCTGTCTAATAACAGATTACAATACCATGACACTCCCCCTCTTAAAAAAAGAAAGCTTCAAACTTGGAACTTACTTGACAATATTAATTCAAAACATTATTGCAGAAAAAGTCTATATTACAACAGCAAAAATGTTGACAAACATATGTACATTATATGCGAGACAAACATTCAGCAATCAAATGGCCCTTGCCCTTAATATGTCTGATTTCAATATTGTATTCTTGTAACACCTAACTCCATCTCAACAATCTTTGACTTTTGTTTTTCATCTTCCTTATGAAAACAAGTGGATTTTGATCACTGAATACAGTAATTGGCAACGTTGGAGAAGTAACATAAACATCAAAATGTTGTAAAGCCAATATCATTGCCAAAAATTCTTTCTCAATTGTAGAATAATTTCTCTGATGTTTGTCAAATTTACGTGAAAAATTACATATTGGGTGATCTACAACATCTATAGCTTCTTGTAACAAAACGGCACCAGTAGCAACATCACTAGCATCTACAGCCAGTTTAAAAGGTGAATCTAAATCTGGTGCTGAAAGAACTGGCGCTCTCTTGAGTATGGTTTATAGGTTTTCAAAAGCTGATTCACATTCACCTGTCCAAACAAAATTTACCCTCTTTCTTAAGCGTTGAGTTAAAGGTTCAGTAATATCTGAAAACTTTGGACAAAATTTTCTGTAGTAACCAGACATACCCAAGAAACGCATCAGTTGTCACTTACATGTTGGTCTTGGAAATAGCGAGATAGCACTAACCTTAGCATCTACAGGTTTTACCTGACCCTGACCTACAACATGACCCAAGAATGTCACACGTGCATGTCCAAGTTCACTTTTTCCAAGGTTGACTGTCAGCTTGGCGTCACTCAGCCGATTGAACAATGCGCGAATTCTCTGTAGATGATCTTCCCATGTATCGCTGTAGACAATGACGTCATCAATGTAAGTCTCACATCCTTCCAAACCAGAAATAACACGGTTGATGAGGCGCTGGAACGTGGCTGGAGAATTTTTCATTCTAAATGGCATAACTTTGTACTGGAACAGATCCTCCGGAGTGACGAATGCTGATATTTCCTTCGCACGATCTGTCAGTGGAACTTGCCAAAATCCTTTCAGAAGATCCAACTTTGACACGAGCTTGGTACTTCCCACTTTATCAATGCAATCGTCAATGCGTGGAATAGGGAATGTGTCTGTTTTGGTCAATGTGTTCACCTTTCTGTAGTCAGTACAGTAGTCAGGATACAAGGTGAACTCCAGTTACTATTACTTGGTTCAATGAAGTCATTGTCCAATAAATACTGAATCTCTTTTTTCAGGTAGTTTTGTTTAATGGTATTCAAACGATATGGGTGCTGCTTCACTGAATTAGAATCTCCGATATTGACGTCATGTGAAATTGTATCAGTCCGAGTAGAGATATCGGGAAACAAATGTTCATACTGACTGAGCAGAGTTCGAAGTTCTTCATGACGCGCTGGTTCAAGATGACACAACTTGGAATCCAAATTAAGTAGAATGCCAGGGTTCTGTAATTTCGCCGCTGTCATGGGCTCTTCGCAAGTTTCAGTATTATCAGGGTGAGAACCAACTACATTTACAGGCTGTACAGTACTGTTAGTGCTATCTCTGTTTATGTATAACTTTAACATATATACTTGACATAACTGTTTGTTTTTACGCCTGTCAGGAGTGTGAATTACATAATTAAGGTCACTTAATTTCTTTTCAATGGCATAAGGATCATAATATCTAGCCTTAAGTGGATTACCAGGAATAGGCAGAAGAGCCAGTACCTTCTCACCAAGTTTGAAACTTCGTTTAAGGGCATGTTTATCATAAGTTATTTGTATATCTTTTTGTGCTGACTTTAAATTTGACATGGCCAAATCACGTGCTTTAGTCAACCTGGTGCGAAAGTCCGACACATATTGTAAGAGCCTACATGTGTCAAGATCACTGTCTAGGGACTTTTCCTTTAGCAGTTTAAGTGGTCCTCTAACTGTATGACCAAAGGCTAATTCAAATGGACTCGAGTCTAAAGACTCTAACAGCAAACAATAACAAATGTATGCCTTCATCCCAGTCTTTCTCAGTGTTAAAACAATAAGTTCTAATCATGTTCTCTAATGTCTGGTGGGATCTTTCTAATGCGCCTTGGCTTTCGTTGTGGTATGCAGATGATTTATACTGCTTTATTCCCAATTCATGCATGACTTGTTGAAAAATTCCTGACATGAAATTAGATCCCTGATCAGACTGAACAGACTGGGGTAGGCCGACAAGTATGAAAAACTTTACTAAGGCCTTAACAATAGTTTTTGCCTTAATATTCCATAAAGGAATGGCCTCAGGGAACCTGGTTGAAGCACACATGATTGTTAACATGTATTGATTGCCTGACTTTGTTTTTGGTAATGGACTAACACAATCTATAATCACCCTACTAAATTACAACACATATAAGGGAAGTGAGAAGGCTTCCCCAAATGCAGGGATTGGTTGTAGAGGAGCCTTTGGTATGGTTTGGTTTGGTTTTCCTACCATTTGACATGTGTGGCATGACCTACAAAATTCCGTAACATCTTTCTTTAAATTTGGCCAATAGAAATGATTTAGAATTTTGTAATATATTTTGTTAACACCTGCATGGCCTGAAAGAGGTATTTCCTGGGCTAGTCTGAGGATATCTGACGATATGACGATATGACTTTGGTAACACAATCTGATACTTAACTGCCCACTCATCATCAGGTGACACATCTGGCGGTCGCCATTTGCGCATAAGAACACCATTCTTACAAAAGTTACACAGGCTCTCGAGTTACATCACACTCATTTACTGCCCTGTCAAACAACTTGGAAATGTCCTTTTCACTATGCTGTTCATTAACCAGCTGTGATTTTGAAATTTTGTCATTAGAACATTCCAATTTGCTATCAAAATGTGGCTTATCAGCTTCACCCATTTAAACACACAAAGGTGTCGGCCAAACTAACGTCATCGATGACGTTATCTTTAAAAGACTCCTCAGCCAATTTACTCAAGGCTCTAGTAACTGCACAAGCAGGATACAAAATTTGAATTTCGTCTTCAACTGGATCATGGATCTGATCCAAACGAGGCTTGTCAGTTACAATCGGGTTAACCCCGACCTTGTCTCCCGCAAGATCATTGCCAAGAAGTAATTGAACACCCTCAAATGGCAAACTACCTTTAATACCCACCGTAACAGGTCCAGAAATCAAGTTGGAAGACAGATGAACGTTATGGAGCGGAACGGGTGTATGATTTACAGAATCTACCCCTTTAATCAGGACATTACTGCCTGCAGATGCAGAATCAGAACACGGCAAAATATCTGCCAACAAAAGAGACTGGGACGCACCCGTGTCTCGCAAAATCTTCACTGGAGTTGCAATAGAAAAATCACTTGAAAGTGACACAAAACCATTTTGGATAAATGGTTCAAAAATCTCCATAACAGGATTTGAAAAACTGCTGACCTTCTCTTTGATAGAACTAATAGGAACAGTGTCCCTGGCCATCTTAACGTCATATACATTATGAACGGCACTAACCTGCTCGGGTATAGATCTTGAAGTGAGGAAACCATTGGGCTTTTGAAAGGCTTGATCTTGTGTTCTTTTCAATTTAAACAATGAGCCATTAAATGGCCGTCCCTCTTACAATAGCTGCAAACGGGAGACTTATTTTGAGTGTTAAAAGTGGGTGACTGAGACTTTGTGTTTGACCTTTGTAACTTGGGGTAAAAGTTTTAGGCCCTTAGTTTCTAGAACTGGGTTTGTTACCTGAGATGTTAGACTGGAATGAACTTCGCTTAACAGCATTGACAAATGATAATTTGTGTGTCAGAGCGTATTCATCAGCAAATTGTATTGCTTGGTCTAAAGTGTCGGCATTCTTTTCATCAAAAAATGTTCTAATATCACCATGGATACACCTTTTAAATTCCTCTACCAGCATAAGCTGTCTGAGGTTTTCAAAGTTGTTGTCAATTTTAACGGAGGCACACCACCTATCAAATAACTGTTCTTTTGAACGAGCAAATTCTACAAGAGTCTGAGAGTTTTCTTTTTCACAACTACGAAACTTTTGTCTAAAGGCTTCAGAAACTAATTCATAACTTTTAAGGATTAAATCCTTCACTATATCATAATTTGATGCTTGCTCTACCGTCAATTGAGTGTAAATGTCCCTTGCCTTTCCGATCAAAACACTTTGAAGAAGTAAACTCCAATTTTCTTTTGGCCAGTTTAAATTTTCAGCAATTTTCTCAAAATGCAGAAAATATTTATCAACTTCTTTTTCCTGAAATGGTGAGACGAGACGTATTTGACGAGCCGCATCACATTTTGGTTGTGATTGTACAGGTGCATGTGTAGGAGAACTTGTTCGCGACTTTAATTCCATATGCTTTATTTCTAACTGAAACTGTCTTTCTTTCTCTTTCTCTTTTTTAACTTTTCTCTCTCTAACTGAAACTGTCTTTCTTTCTCTTTCTCTCTTTCCTCTTTTTCTAACTTTAATTTCTTTAATTCCAGCTGATTTAGCAATTCTAATTTCTTTATTTCCAAATCATCAGCTGTTTCCTCAATTAAATCAAAATCACTTTCATCCCAAAGTTGTTTGCTAACAAAATGTTTAACAATGAGTTTCTTAATTTCTTGCTTTCTCAAAGATGTTTTAATTTTAATTTGTAGAAATTTACACAGCGCGAGCAAATCCTCTTTGCGTAGTTTGTTAAATTCCTTCTAAGCTCTGAGGCAAACTGTGCTGGGTCAAATAACATGCTGATAATATACTACTCCCTGACTTCACAAATTCAGACAATGTATCAATTTAGAACTATGTTGCAAGAACAGATCAGCTGGCTAACTGTAATGTAAGCAATGCTCGCGGGCAGGCCCCCAACTTCTGTTACGTCACAAGAGATAATAGAACAAGCTGAGTAGCTAGCAGGTCCCCCGCCAAAAAGCTTGTCTGGAAATGGGCTTCTCACACACACGCGATATAATCACCATATATATTTTGTGTGATGGTAAATTGTTGCTAGCAGTTTGGTGAAAATCAATTCCAGTCATCTTCTTATTGATGTGAAGTCACCCCTCAAAGTTGAAGTCGATCGGTTGAAGTGTTCTCGAGATATCGTGTTCACAACATTTTGGGGATGGATGGAATCTAAGATGACTGACATCGGCCATCTTAGAAGACGCAGTTTGGTGAACAAACAATCCCAGCCATCTTCTCACTGATGTCAAGTCACCCCCTAAGTTTGAAGTCAATCGGTTGAACTGTTCTCGAGATATCGCGTTCACAACATTTTTGGGATGGTTGGAATCTAAGATGGCCGACGGCGGCCATCTTGGATAACGCAGTTTGGTGAAAAACAATTCAGCCATATTCTCACTGATGTCAAGTCACCGCCCAAGTTTGAAGTTGATGAGTTGAATTGTTCTCGAGATATCGCGTTCACAACATGGTTGGGACGGACGGACGGACGGAAAATATCACACCATTGTGAAGCCATCCCAAGTAGATCGGTTGAATTGTTTTTGAGATATCTCGTTAACAATATAGTCGACGGCGGCCATCTTGGTTAACGCAGTTTGGTGAAAAAACAATTCCAGTCATCTTCTTATTGATGTGAAGTCACTCCCAAGATTTGAAGTCGATCGATTGAATTGTTCTCGAGATATCGTGTTCATAACATTTTGGAGATAGATCTTGGTTAACGCAGTTTGGTGAAAATCAATTCCAGAATAGGTCTTTGGATTATGGACGCGGATATTCTCTAATGGACGACGGCTGGATTATGAATGACGGACTAGACGCTTGTAATCTTCCTAGTGATGTGAAGTCACCCCCCAAATTTGAAGTCGATCGGCTGAATTGTTGTTGAGATATCGTGTTCACAACATTTTGGGGATGGATGGAATCTAAGATCCCAAGTTTGAAGTAGATCGGTTGAATAGTTCTTGAGATATCTCGTTAACAATATAGTCGACGGCGGCCATCTTGGTTAACGCAGTTTGGTGAAAATCAATTCCAGTCATCTTCTCACTGATGTCAAGTCACCCCCCAAGTTTGAAGTTGATGAGCTGAATTGTTCTCGAGATATCGCGTTCACAACATGGTTGAGACGGACGGACGGACGGACGGACGGAAGGACGTCACGACGGAAGGACGGACGGAGGGGAAGCATTTCCAAGTCACCCTCCCACTTTTGTGAAGTCAAGGATTAACAATCAAATATTTATTTACAATACTAAAATCATATACAAATTAAGTAAAGTCAATACAACAAATAAATGAGAAATATAGTCTTACCGTTCAATGCTATACCGGTGAATATTTCACAGTCCGTACTGACGTGCAAATCTCTATACAGTCCGTGCCGCACAAATTGCTATCTCTATACAGTCCGTGCCGCACAAAACGCTGTTATGTATTTTGATAGTTCAACACCCTGTTGTCCAGTTTCCGACAGTTCAATCACGTAGATAACACAGCGCCAAGAGTCAATTCACAGGAATATACAATCCAGCAGTCCGTAATTTCAGACAAAGGTACGACAGTATAATGCACCCACAGAAAAGCCGTTTGAATTCCCTCCTAGAACGACTGACTGTCGGGCTATTTATACTCTATGTGGCATTGCAGTACATTCTACCAAATCAAGAAGCCTCTCGAATATGCATTACGTCATCATCTGGCCTAGATGCAATTTATAATAATCTTCTAGAAAGATCGAAGTGATTAACCCACGTAAACAAGCTTCCGTCATATATTCTAGAAGCATCCTGTCTAATAATAGATTACAATACCATGACACGTGTCTGCCTGGTGAACGGGGACTACGGAGAACAAGTCACACACAGCTGTAACAACTTACTCTATCTACCAGTCCGGCAGACCGACATCCACGCCATCAAGATCGATTTAAGGGACGACATCGGTCGACCGATCGCATTCGAACGAGGAAAAGTGGTGCTGAGACTTCATTTTCGCCAGGCCCGATCGACCAACTTTACATGATGAAGGTGGTACTTTACCAGTGTGATAAACCCAGCTTTATGGACTACTACACGCAACAAGCCGGAGGTAGCCCACGTATACAACGGGCTCATGGACTGGGGAATGTGCTCGGCAGCATCATCAAAACTTTCCTCCCACTGGTGACGTGTGGCTTCAACGCTGTCCGAAAACAAACAGTCCAAAGCGGGGGGCAAGCCCTGGGTGATGCCTTCAGCGGTCTCCACGTCCGACGGCCAGTCAAACGCCGAGCCGGCGAAGCGGGTGGGATCTTGGTCTCCAAAACCGAAGGAGTCATTTTACGTAAAAGCCAAGATTTTCAATGACGATGGGACCAATCCTTCGAGCGATGCGCCGGCGGGCCCAGACAACCTCTGGATCCACTCCCTGTACCAGAAGTTAAATGTGGTTCTCAGCGACAAAGTCTTGAGTGCATCGACCAACACCTACCCCTATCGTGTTTACATGGAAATGTTGCTCTCCTACGGTCAAGAAGCCAAAAGTCTCACTTGACTGCCCCTTGTACTACCGCGACACCCCACGACACATGGGGACGACCGACAAACCCGGGTGGGATTTCACAGCGAACAGTCGATCGGTGGATCTCATGGAATGTCTACCCGGGGACCTTTTCATGCTAATCCGCTACCTGTTGAACGGCGTGCCCATCAAATTTCGACTGACACTAGCGTCCCCGTCATTTGCTTTTCTGAATTCTGGCGCCGTCCCTGACTGTAAGATCGTCATCCAGGAGGCTGCCTTGCACGTCAGCAAAGTGAAACCGAATCCAGACATGCTGTCATATCACAGCCTTGGAGCACAAACCAGCCCAATACCTCCATCCGACGTGTGCAAACCAAAGTGTTTTTCGTTCAGGCTCAGAATCTGTTCACAAACCAAGAGAATTTATTCCTGGGGGATCTGCCCAAGTGGCTGACCAAGGCGATCCGCCTTTCAAGGGGTGTTTGACCGAGACGTGTTCCTGCTAGACGTGCTCAACACAGACCCGATGGATGGACTCGGAAGCATTGGGTGAGCGTGTACTTGACAGAAGACCGCAGTGAATACTTTGACCGGTACGGCCTACCATCCCGACCTGGCGGCCTTTGTGAACGAAGGCACAGAGACAAGCGTTGCAAGGCCTGATCTGTAGCGTGTGTGGACAATACTGCCTGTTTTATCTCTACTACCACTGTCGTGGATACCCCATGCCCAGGATTGTGCAGACGTTTGACGGGTACCCCCAGGCCGAGGACCGGGATGACTTTGACGTGGTTGTTCTCACGTTGAATAAAAATATATCTCACCCAATACCATGTCTTATGTGTTTTATTGCTGACTCATGCTAACGTACGGCGTGCCGTGTGTCGAAACTTTTTGTACCTCTTGTTGAAGTCAGCAGAGGTCATAAAAAATCAGTTAAAACCAGTTAAAACTCGCCTTATAAAAGCGAGCGTACTGTCTCGTTTCGGCAGACACTCTGCCATGATATTCAAGTGAATGACGTGCACGAAGCCCTTTTATCGCCTGGATAGTTTACGTCGCCACACACGTGATCGCCACGAAATACCCACACATGCATGTGCGGAGTGGACGATCCCGTGGATGTCCCCCAGCGAACTCCTTCCGGCCGCCCAATCCCTGAGAGAGATTTATCGGCACCATTGGACCACCATTCGCCACTGTTTTCACCGTCATCAATCGCATCAAGACTGCTACAATTTTCAGTTGGAGAACTCTGTACACAGATACATGAAAGCCATCTTCCCTGACCAAACTATGGTCTTCAAATTGAATCTGGCTTTTAGCTACATTTTACGCCATAAGAAAACGCGGTCCGGTATTAGGCCTACTACCCCAGCACCAACATCCGGGTCTTCGATCAACCCTTCATCATCACGGGGCATGCACCGCTGGATGCCTTGGCATTGGCCCAGAAACAAACGCCCCAACACGTAATGGACCAATGTGACAGTTTACGTGACCAAATGAACCGATGAACCTTTGATGGCTTGAACACATACCCATGTCCTCTCTCCTATATGCTGTACCCATGGGGATAATAAAATGATTAGATTATCATCATTGTTGTTGTTCTTCAATTAGAATAGGGATACACCCATAGAGCTACAACGAGTGTGGGTGGATGTGTGTGAAATGCGTCTTTTCCGCACGTACATGTAGGGGTAAAACATCCGTGTTCCGCTTTTATTGTTCAAATGTTTTTATTGTTTTATTGACAAATATTAGTTTTACATGCACCCACCCATGACTTGATCGGCCTCGAGGAGCGCTTCAAGTGGATACCCTCCCAACCCTGCAGGTCTACTACGGGCCCGCCTCGACCTCCAAACGTCCATTCAAAGACCCTGTTTTATCCTAGTCACACACCGGAAGTCTCTTGACCTTTAACCCGGAAGTGACCTTTACCTTCACATGCATGCCCTTTGCTTTCATCCCACCTTTTTCCCCTATACATTAACAGTACGGCCTTAGAATTATGCGACAGAATTTACGCTTCATATACTACCGGCCTACAACCATTCTCGCTCCTTCAGAAGCATCCATCCACGATGCCTCTGGCTGATACACTGCACCTAGTTTTTATTTGGAACATCTTTCATGAATATACGTCACGCCTCCCGAACCTCGCGGTCAACAATTCGACCAATTATAGGGCACTATCTAACCACACTACGATGCTATTATGGGGTAACACCCAGGTGCACAGATCGCTTGCATGTACGTGCGAAATAAAGAATTTAAATTTAGGTTACGTGCGACAGACAACCCAAACGGAAAATAGTGATTGGCCTCTGTGATCTCGATGGGACCTAGAGAGAAAAGCCTCAATGAATGCAACAGTTAGACCCGGAGAGAACAGACAGGGGAAAGCCGTTGAACTCGCGACGATGGTCTGCAACTTGTCCTGTCAATGTCATTTCTTATTTGGTGTCCCAATTCCTTACACCAGTGAATTAAATGCCGAATTTGGTCAAAGTAAATGATATATAGGGCGTAGAGCCGATATTACAAAGAATCGTATCATTCTCGACGGGGGAACACGAGTAGTATAGAAAGTGGAAATCTCTTATTATTTCTGCGGATCGTCATAACAGGGGTCTAATACACCCCTGACCTCAGTCGAATGGGGTCTCCGGTGCTGGATGAAACAGTCTACTGGCGAAACTGATGTTTGGATTGGTCAATATGGGGAGGACTAGTGAATGTCAGCTAAGTAGCGAGAAATGACAGAAAGGCATAACAACATGCACATTTATCATAGCTGGAACAATTAATTAGAATACGGCGCTTTGATTTGCGTTCGGTGACAATGCTCATGTGATCGCCTGACAAGCGTTCACCCCCACACCGTCCGTAATAGCATCCATTGCATCACACAATACGGCAATCCATGCGTATGGACTATATTCATGCGAAACACAAACAAAAATCAATAACAAACCCGTTAGCAGTGAAACCAGTGTAGGTATTAACGAACAGATTTCGGAGATATTTTGTTAATGAATTAATGAGGTTATTACGGTGATAGAAGGTTTGTATTGGCGGAGTAATCTCTACGCTGAGAGCGTGTTAACGACATTTCAATTGCGGGCATGGCTTGTAGGCCAGACGATATAGTCTTACAGCCGACATTCGCTGTTGGGAGGCTGTATTCACACATGTTCTGCGGCGATTCTCAAGCGATTGCGCCGCCCGTTTCCGGACATCCCCCTTGATTTTTTGACAGCGCCTATAAAGATTCGCCTTACCCCGTTCATAAAATCCTTGTTTTTGGTAAAAACATTCCTACATCAAAACATATGCCTGCGTGTCACCCTCCCCATCCGAACACATCCACATTCAGTTTCCCTCTGACTGAAACAAACGAGCCCGCTTCTCTACATGCAAATGAGGCCTGTAACTTTGTTGCCATATACAATATTGACGCGCATACCTTAGTATCAAGCCCTTCACAAGCTTTGTCAATATTTACTTTCTCGATTGTATCTGCCTGCCCTTGCTGTTCTGGTGTGCTTCTGCAGTGCTTCTACAGTCACTTTGCAGTGTGGGTATCATAATCGCTTGCAGTGTAGGTCCTTCAGAAATGCAGCGTCCTTGCAGTGCTCCATAGTTGGCTTTTTCGGGCTCTGAGGTGTCTTTCCAGTGTGTTTGCAGTGTCTTTGCAGAGTGCCCCAATTATGTAAATGAGGTACTGCAAAGACCTCAACTGCAGTGCCCCAATTATGTAAATGAGGTACTGCAAAGACACTGCAAATACACCTCAACTGCAGTGTAGCCCTCAGGTTCAGTGTTCCCTCCACCTTGGTACATGCAGTGTCTCTACAGTGTGCCCCAATTATGCAAATGAGGTACTGCAAAGACACTGTAGAGACACCTCAACAGAGGTGTATCCTTAAATGGTGGTTCCTGCAGTATGATTTAATTATGCAAATGAGGTACTGCAAACACACTGCACAAACCTGGTATATGATAGAAGAAGAAAACCTAAAACTTCAAATCAAGATTTTTTTTATTTGTAAAATGGACTTTTTTTCACAATACATATGTAGGAATGCAGGTTCTCATTAATCCAGGATTGCACGATACATATTTTCAAACGGTTTCCATTATAATGGCATAACCTAAACATACATCAATTAGCAATCAACTTTTTCAACAAGTAAGAGTACAGGAAGCATTAAATAATACATATGAATAGTAATTTATTGCCATATAAAATAAATAAAAGTAAGCACAAAGGAAGCACAAATGATACATATGAATCAACAGTAATTTATTGACATACATGTATACTAATAAGAGCACAGAAAAGCTAAAAGCACCGGACATGGCAGCACGTATATAGTCATAAAATCATTGTCACATAAAAGTAGCAAGACTGAGAAGAAGAAGCTACCACCATCAGCACATACAAGCATAGAGAAAGGACATAATGCCAATAAAGAGTACAGTACAAAAAGTTTAGTCGACGACAACAGTCTTGTTAGTCTTGGATTTAAAGGAGCTGATTTTCCGGTGGAGGGTCTGCCTCAGCTTCCTTGCAGTGCACATGTTTGTCTGATTGGTCTTGATAAATCCTACAATAATACAAATAAGTATTATTCAACTGGAACAGTTTCTAATGGAAATACCGTTATTTACATAAAGTCGGGGTGGACCATGGAAATTGAAATCTATGATTGAACATGTTAGGGGTTTCCTGCTCTCTAAAATAGCGCTGTAAAGGTATATTCCTCTAATCAGCCTGAACAAATGAGTTATTTACCTATTATGCCCTTGATGATGTTCTGGTCGAGTGGAGTTTGTCCCTTGGAAGCTCCAGCTGTAATCTCTGCATCGGTGAAGAAGCAGTTCATTAATACCCGCATCATGCATTTCCCACCTGCCTTCTTTGCCATAACTGCACTATACTCGCTGCTGTGAATGAAGTATCCATCCCCAATTGGCTGCATCCGAGAAATAATAAGGATAAATAATAACTCAATAACTTGTGAGATACTGGAACATTGTCAATGAATCAGTGGTTAGGGAGCATTGAAGTATTACGTACGCAAAAAATTTGAATTTTTGACCCCCCTCCCCCCTATCATCCGCAAAATTTAACCCAGCGTGCATAGGAAAAAATCCAGATTTTTAGACCTCCCTCCCTGCTGCGTGCGTAATACTTGAATGCCCCCTTATTATACATAGACAAATGATTTCAAATTGATAAAGATGCACACTGTTCTATAAAATTTGTCAGAATGATAAAGATGCATACTGTTCTATAAAATTTGTCCAAATGATAAAGATGCTTACTGTTCTGTAAAATTTTAGTAAAAAAAAATAAAGTAAAACATTGTATTCATTGTGTTATCACAAGCTGCAATCATGAATATATAAGGCATCAAATTACCTCATATTTCTTGGCACGTTCCTCTGTCACTCTGCCAGCCTTCGGACTCAATGGATTGATCATCTGAAAATATATAGGAATTGAAGCATTAATATAGATATAATAGTATGGCTTCGACGTATTGCACAATCAATTGCTGTTTTGTTCATCTATGAGCCATCTGAAACAAATTAATTTTGATTAGAATCTATTGAAAGTTATACCTTTTGGCTTCCCTGTTCTGGAGATGGGCAGAACTGGAGGTGTTTCTCGTTGCGTCTGTCCCTTTCTCGCCCTATTCATATTTGAAGCCTTCTTCCTCAGCCCAGCAGTCTTGTCTACAAGAAAGAGAGATCATGCATTCATGTGAGAAAAGAACGTCAAGTGAAAATAATTGTATTCAAAGATATTCACAGGGAACCAAAAACAAACAATCAAAACTCTCTTAACTTCACCGGGGTTGAGGGTGGACAAACTACCACATGGGTCTTTGATACCTCAGTGTGGACGGTTAACCTTCTTAATAAACAGGTTTATGCCAGTCAACAGGGCAATTGAGAACTCAGTAATGAAGTTTGTATCTCCATACAGAATATCATGTTCACAGCCAATCATATCTCTCATCCATGATAATAAATTTGGTATGGGAATATTCTCTAATCTTCTGGAAGGAACAAAAATCAATAAATTTTATAAATCAATAAACAGTTAAAAAAACAAGATAATTTATTCAGAGCTACCATCAACACTGCCTTGATGAACCTAGGTAGATCTGAAAGTGATATTGAGACAGAGATATGGATATTTCTTTGTGAAAGCCATGCTATACGAGAGATCCTGAAGGACCTTGGCGCCCACCATTGTCCGATAATTGTAAGTTGATGACTAGAGGATCTTTTTGTCCATTGTTACTAAGAACAAACGATTGATTTGTAATTTTGTTTACAGAATTTCGAATCTGAGCGAAAAAGATCGGAAAAGGGACACTGAAAAACACCAAGATATAATATAAGTTTCAGGAGTTTCAAGATTTCTAGAAACTGTACTTATGTCGGTTGTTATAATACAAGAGAAATGAGCAAAGTTAGTCTGAAAGTGGATGTACATTGTACGGAGGATCCTTCGCCTTTGTTTTGTAGTATTTTTTTTTTATTTGTTTTTTGCACGTGTCATCATTGGGTACTGGAAGCGAGGACCAATCTCTTTGATGAGCTATGAAACATACTTAAGATTTTATAATTACGAACGAATGCTAATTCTGTTCTGTTTACTGGGCTAGTTTGAGATATCTACCATGCTCGAAAATAGTAAGATGGTACAATACTTAATACTGAAGGCATCTGGTCCGCGCAGTAATGTTGAAACTTCGAAAGTGCCAGAATCGTGATTATCTCCCTTGGATCGAAACATGCAGTAGTCTACAGTTGTCGAGTTGTGACGTTGAGTGCCGTTCCTTCATGTAGCCGACCCGCCGGCAGACGAAAGGGTGGAGCAGTTCACTTGCTACTGCATGGACTAAAGAAAACTGATTTAAAACTTGAAGAAATACATTTTAATACCGAATTATTTGAACTCCTTGATATGGAAGGTGAAGGTATGGATATTCTCTATAGTCAATATATAGAATATGCCCCACCGTTTGATCTGCCGACTCTTGTGATGCAACGTCACAACTCGAGAATACCGTATTAATTTGAAGCGTAACTTGGATTTTCGAATCGGACCAAAAAAGGTATCTTGCACTACCAGGCCCCATGTGGGACCTGAGCATCAAATTTCAGAAAGACCAATGAAATATTTCCTGAGAATTCACGATAACAATATTTCAAGGGGAAATTCAAGATGGCTGCCTTGTGGCCATATTGGATTTTCGATTCGGACCGAAAAAGATATCTTGCACAACTAGACCATAAAGGGAACCTGTGTACCAAATTTGAAAAAGATCCATGCATTACTTCCTGAGAAATCACGATAACAAAGTTGCATGGGAAAATCCAAGATGGCCGCCTGTTGGCCATATTGGATTTTCGAGTCGGACTAGAAAAGGTATCTTGCACAACTAGATGACAAGGAGAACCTGTGTACCAAATTTAACAAAGATCCATGCAGTAGTTCCTGCGAAATCACAATAACAATGTTTCATGAGGTAATCCAAGATGGCCGCCTGTTGGACATATTGGATTTTGGAATCGGACCAGAAAAGGTATCTTGCACAACTGGACCACAAGGGGAACCTGTGTATCAAATTTGAGAAAGATCCAGGCAGTACTTCCCGAGAAATCATGATAAAAAAAATTCATGGGGAAGTCTAAGATGGCCGCCTGGTGACCATATTGGATTTTCGATTCGGACCGAAAAAGGCATCTTGCATATCGAGACCCTAAGGGGAACCTGTGTACCACATTTGAGAAAGATCCATGCAGTACTTCCTGAGAAATGACAATAAATTTTCATGAGGAAATCCAATATGGCTGCCTGGTGGCAGATCGAGACCCCAAGGGGAACCTGTGTACCAAATTTGAGAAAGATCCATAAAGTAGTTCCTGAGAAATCGCGATAACAAGAATTGTTTACGGACGGACGGACTGACAGACGACGGACGAAAAGCGATTTGAACAGGTGGGCTAATGATCCATTAAATTTGACTGCAATTAGAAGGTGAAGTACATTATTACAACCAGTCCATATAGCAATATTTATCGAGGCCAATATTTTTTAATATGCCAAGTATGTCAAGGGAAACTTGTTGAAAATAATAGCTGATTGCTCATGGTGGGTCTACACTGTTCAGCTCAGTTCTTTGCTTATTAAGTTATGAAAAAAAAGAAAAATTATAGTTATATTTATAACTTACTTACCATATCACCAGCTGCACTCATCACCACACAGTTCTTCAAACCTTCATAGTTCTAGCTTTTAATAACATGAACAAATCCACCTGCGTATGCACTTGACATCAGCCATTTTGTTTTTGTTGGTTTAAGATGATGGTGGCGCCCCCGGTGTTCAATTAAATTATTAAGGGCAGATAACTCCAGTTCACCCATTTCGTTGAGACAGTGAAGAGGAAAAAGACTATCAGACAGAATTTTTTATATATATTTAAACAATTGATAATAATGAAGAGGATAATATAAAGTATTCTTTAATGGGCATTTTTTGTTGCTGACATTATGTTAAAACTGATTCTTCTAAAAATATTTTTCCCATTTTGTCCAATTTTATTATAAAATCATGGAATTGGATCGATTATAAAATCTAAATTCAACAAAATTTCTTATCTAATATGATACTATTTTGATAACACTAATACTTGAGAGACTGATATTATTAATATCTGTATTTCATTCAGATGGAAACCCATGGTACGGATCACTGTCATAGATCCAAAAGTGTTCACAGTTCTGATGAATATGTCAGTAACCACATGTGCATATTTCACACAGTTGCAGTTATTTTGAAATGTGAAGTACAAATCTGGTGTTTAGTGATTTCATGGAAATGAGATTTGCTGTCACTGAGTGAAATCAAATCAACCAACTTTAAGCTGGGATATTCCCAGAGCTAATTAAGATCATTGAAACTTGTATACATGTAGTTCTAATTTATAATGTTATGTTACTGTAAAAGTTTGCGGAAAAATTCCAATAGATTTTTCAGAATCTTGTAGGATTCTTCAGAATCTTATAGGATTTTTTAGAATCTTATATGATTTTTTAGAATCTTATAGGATTTTGTAGAATCTTGTGAGATTTTTTTCAGAATCTTGTAGGATTTCTCAGAATCTTATAGGATTTTTTAGAATCTTACAGGATTTTTCAGAATCTTATAAGTGTTGTATCTCAGGTATGCTTTTATTGTACCTGTTCATGTGGCAACTTGGATGACGTGACCACACGGCCCCTAGCACCGGCATAAGCGGTATTAGATACAAATCTAGAGAGCTATGATGGAAATGCTCTGACAACTATATTGGTAAAGTCTCTGCAGTCTGCTTGCAGTGTTTGTGTTTTATATAAAAAAAGTTAAAGTCCCTGCAGTGTGCTTGCAGTTTCTCTCTATTTTATATAAAAAAGATAAGTCCTGGCAGTGTCTCTGCAGTGTCTGTTTTATATAAAAAAAAGTTGAAGTCCCTGTAGAGTCCTTGCAGTGTCTCTGCAGTGTGCTTGTAATTTTCCAAATGTTCTGTAGTGTTCCTCCAGTGTACCATTGAAGGCTACACTCTGGCAGTGCAGTGTCTCTGCAGTGTATCTATAATTTCGCTTACCTCGCAGTGTCTTTGAGAGGTACTCCCCAAAGACACTGCAAGCACACTGCATCTTGCAGTGTCATCATCTTGCAAGTTATTTGTGTGTTATTGCATCCTGCCTCATGTAAATTGTTTATATGATACAATAACATTGTATTACTTGTTTCGCGGAGGGAACATTTTATTTGTCAGATATGCTATTCGCCATACTCTGTACGAGATGCAATAAGGCTTTTTTTCAAAAATAATTTTGGCCCATATACATGTATGAAGTTATTCACCCCTTTTTCCTATTTTTGACGTGCCATATTCCGACGGCTACTGGATAGTTTCGATCTAGATGAATCTAAATTTTTTTCTTCTTCTTTTGAATAACTGGATGGATCTATGTTTAGAAGAACCAGTTTTTTTTTATACAAGTCCTCCATTATTCAGTTCAAGTGTAGGCCGGACGATTTTCCTCCTGTCAATCAACCTACATCTCATCTCTCTTTAGTAATTGCCCCTAACGTAGATCCACACACAGACCCGTAAAACTCTGCTGCTATTCAACATTCTCATTGATTATTCGCTCAATGATTAAGACACTGAAATGGAATAAATAGTTTGCATCATTGCCTGACTGATAATAACAACCTCGACTGTATCTCGAACAGAGCAGACTGATGCCCAGCCTGGTCCACCTGTCGCACTTCGCCATTTCAGACGAATTTCTGCCGTCGATGAATTTCTCATACTGCACGGACCATCAACACATATGTTGGGCATTGGGGATTTGGCTAAATGTCATACTCAAGGTTGTTTCACTGATATGGTGACAGTTTGGGTGGCGAAGGAAGCCGGAGTACCCGGAGAGAACCATCGACGTCAGAAATGGCGAAGCGCGGTAGGTGGACCAGGCTGACCCCTTAAGTGACCTTTGACCTCCATATGTTCTTTACCCCGGAAGTGATGCCACCGGATGTGACGTCATCCACCGTCTGGATGTTCCCTCCGCGGCAGCAATGATAAGAGATTTCCACTTTCCATTCTACTGACCCAAAGAAAAGAGGGGGGGGGGGGGGTCGCAATTCCACACCCTGCAAAATGAGGTTAATTCTGCGCACTCTTAGCTGAACAGAATCTTGCCAACACTAAAAACATGAAGCTGCGCTATCGAAACCCCTCGGCTCTGAACCCCAGCCATTATAATGTAAGGGTGTCTCTACCAATTGATTGGCTTGTGGGAAGAAATATTTATCCCTGGTATTGTGAGTGTACTTTCTTTCAAACAAAAACAAGTTTTCCTCCCCTTAAATTAATTTGTTTCTGGAATAAATTGAAAGAGCTGTATCGATGTCTCACCAAAACAACAGTACACATGGCTAGATAAATACAGTACATGTATACTAAATGGCACATGTATGTCATTTTCAAAACAGATTTGCAAGCATTCTTCGCATTGTCTAAGAGAATAAATCAATAAATCAGTCATCCAATCAATAAATAAATGTGATAGTATACAAACATGATATAGAAATTATATGCAAACTTAACATAGGAATTAGTGGATTTTATTAGACAAGGGGCATAACTCTGCAAAATACTTTCTGACACGACTCATTTTCGATAGGCATGTAGTTCAGGTCAAGAGAAACAACTGTATCACGTTAGGATGACGATGTTGTATATGGAATGGTTCTGAAATAATCACAATAACAAATCATAAATGGATTTTTTTTGTGTAAAAAGGGGCATAACTCTGCAAAATATTGTCCGAGATGGCTCATTTTCGATAGGCTTCTGATTTACGTGAAGATAAATAGATGTAACAAGTTTGGTTGCCATGCATGAAACGGTTCTGTAGATATCGTGGTAACGGACGGATGGACGTACGGACAGCCGTACATGATGACAATACCCCTAGGCCAAAGTTGGCCGAGGGGTAAAAAGAGTGTGCATGTCCTGAACACTAAAATGACTACTTTGTAGCCCCTTTCGAACATGTAAAAGTGTTCAATTTGAAAACTACTGTGAAAAGAGATTTTCAAATGTCACTGAAGTGTTAAGCTCATTAACTAGGTTATCGTGAATAAAAACAATGAAACAAATTGTCCACAATATCGCCCCGTGTTGAATACTGGAACTATGGAAAATCAGTGCTCAATCTTCGTACTTTCGAAAACTTTTATTCATAATTGAACACTTCTACATGTTCATGTGGACGCTAGTGTTCCAAAAGTCTTATAAAATATTGTGTGTTCATTTGTGAACATAGCTGTTCAAACACGGTGATGAAATTGTGAACACCTGTGTTCATGTTCATGTATATTTGGATGTCAAGTTTTTAACATATGGCGTTCTAATTTGAACGTCAATATGAACTTGTGCGTTCAGTGCCGTCCAGCCACACATGTCCATTGTTGAAATATTTAGCGTTGTGGAATTTTTGATGCCGTACCTCTTTCTTTTTATTATTGTTCAAAATGAAGCAGTTGATGAATTCCATATCATTATTTCAACTTATTCTGTCAGAGATGAACGCTTCTGTGTGCTCGATAAGTGTAACAATGTAGGCCAAAGTAATTGTAAATTTTCCTAGAGAGGTCAATTCAAGCAAAAATGTATGACAGAAGTTTTTAATAAAAATTCCGTTATCACGTAATACTCGATTAGCTTTGGGAAGAAATATGGTAGAATAAGTGGAACAGACAAAATGGGATATACAAAATAGTAAATTGTACGAATACTAGTTACACGGTAATAACACGAACAAACTTTTCGCGAGAATGACGTCTCTTAGCGTTAAGAGGACTTTACGGGAGTGCATTTAAGAGGATATTACATGTTCTCTCAATTTGCGAGGTATTCGTGAATAGAACTCCTTCCCCTAAAATGACCCTAAATGTAGGTAATGTGTCTCTTAGGCCTTGCAGAAGTCAAGCGAAACTCCCACCCCGCAACATCTTTGGGTTTAGTGGGGACTTAGCAAATGACAGTTGTTAAAATGCTTCAATGCCCTACGCCCTGCATCTTCGCGAGCCAGTGTATCGATTGGGATCGATACACTGGCTTGGTTAGTTACCCATACGAGTTCTGGATATAAATAGATGATGGGGTTTCCCCTGAATCAACCCAATCAGTGAACGCGCTAAGCTGGTTGATTAGGCCAAACCGCTGCGAGGTATGAGATGTGACAGGTTTCAATTTCATCACGGGCCAGACTGCTTTGATGTCAAGCGGAACTCGACATCGGAAGTCAAAGCAAAAACCACAGGCTTGGGATACCGATATGCTGATTCAAAACAAGCGCGGGGGATGAAATGTACGAGATTGTATAATAGAGGCATCGACCCAAGAACTCATTCGAATCACCAAAAATGTCCAGGTAAACCCTCTGCGAGGATTTAGGATTTACCTGGACTTGTGAAGATGTACGCCCTGGGGCAAAACATTGAAGTGAATCCCCACCTAAACCTCAACCAAATACTGACAATTTATGTCCCATCCCTAGAAATATTAACTGAATCCAACATAAACCTGACTGAAAACGTGTGAAAGCCTCACTCTGGGGCGTAAACATGTTGTGAATCCCCATGTAATCCCCCACTAAGCCCGACCCTTGCCCGAGGTTGGGGGGGGGGGGGATTTCTTTTGACTCTTGCATTATGAGCCCTTTGTGAATGAGGCCCCACGTCCAGGAGTTTCATTTTCATCCATCTTGATATGTTCACGTGAAGAATGAGAGGTTTTCACTACGAAATCGACGATTTTGTACTAATGCTTTGACAAGAGCATTCAAGAATTCTTTTCAAGAGTTGATTCAAGAATCTTGAATTAATAAAAGAATCTGATCACGAATCATAACAATCGCTCTGAGCAAACTGTAATTAGATAATGCAGTTTATGCAAATTCAAAAATTTCTTATGTTTTGATATCTAACCTGCATCTCATTGTGTCCCAATCTTGCTAAACCATTGCTACACCCTTGGAAATGTCAATATTGACCATACATGCCATACACATCAAAACATAGTCATTTTGTGGAGTGCCAAAATGAGATAATTGAGCATCCAGAGAACTATATGTATCATCAAATCACTGTCAAATTTTGTTTGACACCCACAATTAAGACAGTGAAAATAGTTAAGCTCAAAAAATGTCACAGAAGTAAAGTTTCACAAGTAAACCAAATGTATATTGTAGGACGGAAATCTATCAAAGAAATACTAGAAAACACTCACTTGGTAAACAATAATCAATAAAAAATAACTAGCAATAACAGAAACATCAATGTTGTAAAATTTCTTCAACATAACTAAACACTCAAAATAACAATACCTATTTTCAATACTATGAATATCTTGGTGGATTGTTCCATCAGCAATAAGGTATATTCAGTCTTTCCCAGTGGGTTATCTATTGGCTAAACAAACAAATCATGGCAGAACATTTAATGATAGGTACTAGATCTTCAACTGAACAATATTCTCATAGTATGTGGTGTACCACGTGCACTGTCTACCTATCAACCTAGGATTGGGTTCTCATACAGCGTGGCCCCATGACCTTCTTTCTTGGTCTTGACCTGGTCTTTCTTGGGATAATATTTCATCCAAACTGCATATCTTGTAAATAGTGACAAACATGGCATGCTTGGTAGCTCAAAAATGTTACTGAATTGATATTTTCCATCAAAGGTGACATCTTGTGTATCAGAAAGTGACAAAGTTCAAATATGTTCTAAAATGAATCTCATCGGATATCCACCAGATTTGCATTAATTAATGATTCATCAAGACAACCTAATCTTAGTGAATTTTTAGCTTGCTGTGATTTGTTAATTTCAAGATATTAAGACTTTTTTAATGGTCACACAAATCGTGGCACAACAAAAACGTCTCATAATGAATCATGCTTAATCGTCACAAGTTCACAAAATTTGCTTCAAATATTCTTTTGTAAAATGTCAAAAATACTTCACATTCGCTAAATTCTCCAGTATGTTAGTAGATAAGTAGGTCAGCCATTCTCTGTGTCTTTTAGTCAACGGTAAAAGGTGGTCTGTCAATCTTTTGCGAACTCTTACCATAACAGTAATGGTCATGCTCAAACCATTTCAAACTTGTAAGAATAAATACCCATCTTCCTAGTTGCTGATATTCCTATGTTTTTTAGAACTGCATTACATACAAAATATATACCAAAAACAATCTGGAGAAGACAAAGCTAACACAATTCATTTCATTAAGTTATGGTGTTTCACTGTTAAGTACATATAAATATTTGAAAGAATACACACATGCATATTGTATAGAATATTTTAACGAATGTATACCACAGATCTTCATAATTTCAACGTCTAAACAAACACATGATAGATGTAATAGTTAACAAGGATGTACGATGCTAATAATACATTAGTTGAACATTCTTGTACGATCTTATAATATGTACCACACCTCACAAGTAACTGGTAAAGATAACAATACAAAATGACAACAGGTCATCCACATGGGCAGGAAACATCCACAGGATACATATTCAGTAGATGGCCCTAAATATATAGTAACAAATGGAATATATTTAAACTGTATATAAGAAAAACGTTCAGGTAAATAAAACCTCAATAATCAACTTTTTTTAAGTGAATAGTTGTAAAAGGGAATCACAGCAGACTATTCTCCTGGAATCTAAACATATGTTTTCCCCATTCTAAAATGATTTTTGATAAAAAAGTCAAATAGAACTGAAGGAAAGAGTTAGAAATCAGGAGATCTTATGTAATATATCACATAGAATTTGGACTAAAAGCCATGAATAATTAATGAGAAAGAGGATTTATTACATCAGGCATAACCTTGAGGGATTATTACTATTATTCCACCATCAACATGGATATGATCATCTTCACTCGCGCAGGTGCAAAGGTTTACAACTATAGGCGATCACGGATAAGAGAAAGGAAGCAACTTTTTCAATATGAGAGTTGGGGGCGAGAGCAGGCAGGATGTCAGATTGGCATCTCCTGGTAACATGGGAGGCAATACTATTAAAATGTACCTAAAATTGCTGTTGATTTTGAGAAATATGAGACTAACGAGGTTAGTGATTTTTCTATGATGATGTCCTAGTGTCATCACATCATGTATTAAGTCCTGACGTTGCAACTCGTCATACCCATTGTTTGTATGCCTTCATAGCACAGAATCATGACAAAGACAGATCCAGGGAGTCACCACCTCTGCTTTAACAATTGTCAAAACTGCTTCCCTTTCTAAAACTGAAATTAATCCTTTGACAATAGATCTGCCCTGATAGCCATGACAGGTGCATCAACATCAACATGTATATTCGGATGTCAAGTTTTTAACATATGGCGTTCTAATTTGAACGTCAATATGAACTTGTGCGTTCAGTGCCGTCCAGCCACACATGTCCCTTGTTGAAATATTTAGCATTGTGGAATTTTTGATGCCGTACCTGTCTTTTTATTATTGTTCAAAATGAAGCAGTTGATGAATTCCATATCATTATTTCAACTTATTCTGTCAGAGATGAACGCTTCTGTGTGCTCGATAAGTGTAACAATGTAGGCCAAAGTAATTGTAAATTTTCCTAGAGAGGTCAATTCAAGTAAAAATGTATGACAGAAGTTTTTAATAAAAATTCCGTTATCACGTAATACTCGATTAGCTTTGGGAAGAAATATGGTAGAATAAGTGGAACAGACAAAATGGGATATACAAAGTAGTAAATTGTACGAATACTAGTTACACGGTAATAACACGAACAAACTTTTCGTGAGAATGACATCTCTTAGCGTTAAGATGACTGTACGGGAGTGCATTTAAGAGGATATTACATGTTCTCTCAATTTGCGAGGTATTCGTGAATAGAACTCCTTTGCCTAAAATGACCCTAAATGTAGGTAACGTGTCTCTTAGGCCTTATGCAGAAGTCAAGCGAAACTCCCACCCCCGCAACATCTTTGGGTTTAGTGGGGACTTGCTTCAATGCCCTACGCCCTGCATCTTCGCGAGCCAGTGTATCGATTGGGAGGATTTAGGATTTACCTGGACTTGTGAAGATGTACGCCCTGGGGCAAAACATTGAAGTGAATCCCCACCTAAACCTCAATCAAATACAATTTATGTCCCATCCCTAGGTAAAAGAAATATTAACTGAATCCAACATAAACCTGACTGAAAACGTGTGAAAGCCTCACTCTCTGGGGCGTAAACATGTTGTGAATCCCCATGTAATCCCTCACTAAGCCCGACCCTTGCCCGAGGTTGGGGGGGGGGGATTACGTTTGACTCCTGCATTACGAGCCCTTTGTGAATGAGGCCCCACGTCCAGGAGTTTCATTTTCATCCATCTTGATATGTTCACGTGAAGAATGAGAGGTTTTCACTACGAAATCGACGATTTTGCACTAATGCTTTGACAAGAGCATTCAAGAATTCTATTCAAGAGTTGATTCAAGAATCTTGAATTCATAAAAGAATCTGATCACGAATCATAACAATCGCTCTGAGCAAACTATAATTAGATAATGCAGTTTATGCAAATTCAAAAATTTCTTATGTTTTGATAACTAACCTGCATCTCATTGTGTCCCAATCCTGCTAAACCATTGCTACACCCTTGGAAATGTCAATATTGACCATACATATCAAAACATAGTCATTTTGTGGAGTGCCAAAATGAGATAATTGAGCTTACAGAGAACTATATATGTATCGTCAAATCACTGTCAAATTTTGTTTGACACCCACAATTAAGACAGTGAAAATAGTTAAGCTCAAAAAATGTCACAGAAGTAAAGTTTCACAAGTAAATCAAATGTATATTGTAAGACGGAAATTTATCAAAGAAATACTAGAAAACACTCACTTGGTAAACAATAATCAATAAAAAAAAAACTAGCAATAACAGAAACTTCAATATTGTAAAAATTTCTTCAACATACGTAACTAAACACTCAAAATAACAACACCTATTTCAATACTATGAATATCTTGGTGGATTGTTCCATCAGCAAGAAGGTATATTCAGTCTTTCCCAGTGGGTTATCTATTGGCTAAACAACCAAACCATGGCATAACATTTAATGATAGGTACTAGATCTTCAACTGAACAATATTATCATAGTATGTTGTATACCAGTCCACTGTCTACATATCAACCTAGGGTTGGTTTCTTAGTGAATTTTTAGCTTGCTGTGATTTGTTAATTTCAAGATATTAAGACTTTTTTAATGGTCACACAAATCGTGGCACAACAAAAACGTCTCATAATGAATCAAGCTTAATCATCACAAGTTCTCAAAATTTGCTTCAAATATTCTTTTGTAAATTGTCAAAAATACTTCACATTTGCTAAATTCTCCAGTATGTTAGTAGATAAGTAGGTCAGCCATTCTCTGTGTCTTTTAGTCAACGGTAAAAGGTGGTCTGTCAATCTTTTGCGAACTCTTACCATAACAGTAATGGTCATGCTCAAACCATTTCAAACTTGTAAGAATAAATACCCATCTTCCTAGTTGCTGATATTCCTATGTTTTTTAGAACTGCATTACATACAAAAATATACCAAAAACAATCTGGAGAAGACAAAGCTAACACAATTCATTTCATTAAGTTATGGTGTTTCACTGTTAAGTACATATAAATATTTGAAAGAATACACACATGCATATTGTATAGAATATTTTAACGAATGTATACCACAGATCTTCATAATTTCAACGTCTAAACAAACACACGATAGATGTAATAGTTAACAAGGATGTACGATGCTAATAATACATTAGTTGAACATTCTTGTACGATCTTATAATATGTACCACACCTCACAAGTAACTGGTAAAGATAACAATACAAAATGACAACAGGTCATCCACATGGGCAGGAAACGTCCACAGGATACATATTCAGTAGATGGCCCTAAATATATAGTAACAAATGGAATATATTTAAACTGTATATAAGAAAAACGTTCAGGTAAATAAAACCTCAATAATCAACTTTTTTTAAGTGAATAGTTGTAAAAGGGAATCACAGCAGACTATTCTCCTGGAATCTAAACATATGTTTTCCCCATTCTAAAATGATTTTCGATAAAAAAGTCAAATAGAACTGAAGGAAAGAGTTAGAAAGCAGGAGATCTTATGTAATATATCACATAGAATTTGGACTAAAAGCCATGAATAATTAATGAGAAAGAGGTTATCAGGCATAACCTTGAGGGATTATTACTATTATTCCACCATCAACATGGATATGATCATCTTCACTCGCGCAGGTGCAAAGGTTTACAACTATAGGCGATCACGGATAAGAGAAAGGAAGCAACTTTTTCAATATGAGAGTTGGGGGCGAGAGCAGGCAGGATGTCAGATTGGCATCTCCTGGTAACATGGGAGGCAATACTATTAAAATGTACCTAAAATTGCTGTTGATTTTGAGAAATATGAGACTAACGAGGTTAATGATTTGTCTATGATGATGTCCTAGTGTCATCACATCATGTATTAAGTCCTGACGTTGCAACTCATCATACCCATTGTTTGTATGCCTTCATAGCACAGAATCATGACAAAGACAAATCCAGGGAGTCACCACCTCTGTTTTAACAATTGTCAAAGCTGCTTCCCTTTCTAAAACTGAAATTAATCCTTTGACAATAGATCTGTCCCGATAGCCATGACAGGTGCATCAACGTGTGGCTGCTCCCAACGGTTCGTTCTCCTGCTCTCTTTCCTATCTCTTTAGCCTAGAAATATTTTTAATCAATGATAACTGGATGATTTTCAACCTCAATTTGCCATTTGAACTTATGATGCATGTGAGCATAATCGTCCTTCCTTGGAATAGTGGGATGATTTGATCCATATTCACAGCAGTTATCAATAGTTAAAAACACACACATGTTGTAGACATAGGAAAGAGACTAGCAGAACAGGTAATATGCAAACTCGGACTTGTCCAGTTCTAGGATAGAATGCAAAACTCTACAGAGTGAAGTTATAATGCCTTACATACTTCAAGCAGTTTCGATATTCACCCTCATCTAAATATCTCGAAAAATGTAGTTAGATCGATAAGATCAATAGATAATAAAACTTCAAAAATACCGCAATAAATTGTAGTCGTGTAAAATGGAATTATTTAGACCTTTCTTGGTTCCTGAAGATCTCTGCATTTAGGAATACTGTACATACTCGGACATACACACATGCATACATGTACATCCAATGATTAGTTTGCATTAGTTAATGAGAGTAGAGTATCTTTAACTTCCTCTATGCCCTGTACTCCCCCATCGGGAGGAACTTGAGTGCCCAATACTTGTATGTGGTATTGCTGAGTGGCTACGTTGTTTATTCCTAACTTGTCTGTAATCTCGGAGATAGTCTGAGCCTGAGACAAATCCTGCAAAAACAAAAACATAGAAATTTTTTTTTAGCCTTTTATGGAACTAGGAAATAGATGGATTTTTTAAATTGATCAGTGTTAGAAACAGATAATGGGCTCAGGGTGTCTAACCGTGAAAGGGTAAACACTGTTAATAAGGTACAGCGTGTTCGATGACTACATGTGCCAGAACATGAGTGTTCACCGATCCAATTATCCTGGACACTGATCAGCCCATGCAGCCAGTACAGCACCCGGTCACCCATCCAAGTATTGACCAAGCTCAATGTTGCTTACTTCTGTGATCTGACGAGAACCGGTGTGCCCAACGTGATACACCGCACCTCATGACCTTATGAATGGGTACACTCTTCTCCATTGAAATTATAAAATTATTGAATTTATGGTGAAAAATAAATATTTGATGACAAGTATTTTGTTGACACGAGCCTAAAATCGTTCGACTGCATGAAGCCTAGACAGATGATCTGTGACATATAGTACTCGACTGTCAAGTGAACTTAGAGGCTACAGTCAAACTTGCTGAATGATTTTATTACTGAATATGTGCAGAGATTTCCAAATAAAGTGTTGCTGTAGTACATGTAACTATATGAATAGGGGGCAAAACTTACAAACAATCAAACTACATTGCTCTACACAAGGCTACAGATTAATTAGCAAATAATCTCTTTCAAGGAGACTAAAGTTCTGGATCAAGATTTGTCTTGGTAAACAGCTTTAACTTGGGTCTAATTCAGTAACATCACAATATAAACTCATTTGCGTAAAATTCTAATACTTTTTGACTTCGCATTTCCATGTGGGAAATTCCATGCTGTGTACTTTTCCCCCCTAAAAATGTACTCCGAGCATTTGAGTTCCCCTTTAACACCATTCATGCGGGTTCCCCTTTAACGTTACTCAAACTGCAGAGGGATGTGACAGGCTATCAGAAGATCACAGTGACGTGTGCATATATTAGAATAGAGCAGAAAAAAACCCTTCCAGTTCATCTCAATTCCTTAGAAGCACTCACACACTGTATTAAATTTACCTGTTTATTAGCTAATACTAGAGATGGAACGTTCTTCAGTTTATCATCACCCAGAAGTTTTAGGAGGGCTTCCCCTGCTTCCCCTATTCTATTGATGTCTGCCGAATCCACAACAAATACTAAAACGTCTGTGTCCTTAATGAAGTTGCTCCAGTACGACCGGATGTTTGCTGAACCTCCAACTAGAATATAGAATTATGAGACTTATGAATCACATGTACGATTGTCACAGCTTATATCAGAGAGTATAAATATTCAGGACTAATTATTAATGACCATTCAAGTGCGACTATTTCTCAGGACTGTGATGTTGTATGAAATATCGTTCTACTCGACTACCGCTGTATACATGACATGCTAATATAAGCTTATTTATAAGTAGTATGATGATAATGATACGGCGATTAATCTTGGAAAGACCAAATGCATGAAAGTTGGGACATGGCGGTGTTTAAATAAGTTTGACAGGCCACTTGAATTAGAAATAGATGAACAACAGATAGAAAATATCAAAGATGCAAAATTATTGGCTATAGTCATAGATGAGAGGCTGTCTTGGGACAAGCATGTTTAGAATCAAAGTAAACTCATCTCAATGAAATAAAGTATTTTACTCATCTCATCCAATCTCACACTTTTACAAAGGATCAAGAGGTTTCTGCCACACCATGCCAGAATTTTATTCTATAATGCACATGTTTTACCCTTGATTGATTATTGTTGCACCATATGGAGAACTGCTTCTAGAGAATCAATTAACTGTATACTTTCGTCTCCAAAAGCATGCAGCAAGAGTTATTCCCAGCCAAGAACTGTTCAGAACCTTTAAATGGATGACCATTGATGAAAGAATCAAGCTGCAATAGTGCGTGCAACCGTGTCACTGAGAAGTATTATCAGAGGACCCCTTCGTGAATAAATAAATTGGCAAATCTGAGATACAGTACAAGGCAGAAATAACTTGCTCATAAACGCGAGTGAAAAAAAAGATTTTCGCGACTTTAATTTATTAATCGCAGCCGGAAAACTCGCCTAAATCGCGCAAAAAAACAAAAGCATAATCTCGACTGAAACGCGTCGACCGTACGCGTTTCAGTCGCGATTATGCTTTTGTTTTTTTGCGCGATTTAGCCGAGTTTTCCGGCTGCGATTAATAAATTATAGTCGCGAAAATGTTTTGTTTCACTCGCGTTTATGAGCAAGTTATTTCTGCCTTGTACTGTACAGGCTCCAACACAATCTCACTGCCACTCCAGTTCAGGCTCCAAGGTTTTACTATTATCCCAGACAGACCAGTGAGACATGTTCGATGGTTCGACATGTTCGAAGTGCTGAATGAGGGGAAGATCTACTGACATGACTGAAATGTACTATTTCACGTCCCCTACTTTGCTGGACAGACCTACAGATGTATTTTATGGTAAACATAAACGATAATGATGAAACTGACACTGGGAACGATAAATGTACATGAGAGAAATTCTATCAATCAACGAAGGGAGACTGTCGAGCCGGGTGCCAGATCTGGATTATCTCCCCTGTATTCATCTATATATTAATTCATTTATATAAATTATCTCACCTTCCCAAATATTAAGAGCAGTATTCTCATTATGAATGCACATGACATTGAATCCATCAGTTGGTTGGGGTTGGCTCACAATTTCGTTTTTAGACATATAAGAGAGCAAACTGGTTTTCCCCGCTCCGTCAAGTCCCAGTACCAGTATTCGTTTTTCTGAACTGTCTCCTTGCTGAAAATATAGTAATCAATAGATTTAGAACAACTGACCACCAGCTGAAATACAATTTTCATTTGGATGCTATTATACATGTACAGTGATGGTGAACTTCAATGTGTTGCTGGAAAGGAACTGAAAAATTCAGGCCTGTGCTGTAATATATTCTCTGAAAACATGTGCTTCAGGGTTAAAATCATGTCAACACAAATATTATGACAACCCATAGACCGATAGGGGGTCTTCTAAAACTGAAGTCGATGAAACCTGTCTCCAGGAGAGCCAGGTGCTCCCACCAGGTTGTGGGATAAGAGGTCATAAAATTATTACAAAGCTTAAGTGTTATCCCTGTCCATTCTGTCCCTGTCCATGTTGGGTGACATCTCTCCATCCTTCATAAACTTCACGTTAATGTGACATTGTTAACATGACTATAATATCATAAAGGCATGATCATGATGGTGGTCGGACAAAATTGTTTGAAATTTGGAATTGTCTATTGACTGTTGATGAAGTTACCCGTGTACACAAAAATCTTCTTAGAGTGCGAGCTTCGCTGTCAAAATACTGACATGACTCGCATGAGGGTACTGATCTCACTGACAGGACTGACACAATTTTAGGCATATGACTCTCTGTTGAGCTTGAGGGGGACAGTTGGAAAATATAAATTAATTAATATGATATTAATTGCCCTAAATAAGTGTGGTTGGAGTTGCATGCAAGGCCATATTAAAGCTGATGCACAAGTAGCTGTATACCCATCAAAAAATAACCAAAAATAAGAAAATGGACACAGATTCGAAATGGACACAAAATGTTTTCTCTATCATGTCTATATCCCGATTGCATGAATGATGCAACTTGCTTTGCTAGTAGTAGACAAATGAACACATTAACTCATAGAATTAAACTTATGTTTATAAATCCCGCTTGCATGAATGATGCAACTTGCTTTGCTAGTAGACAAATGAACACATTAAACTTATGGGTATAAATTACTCATTGTTTCAAATTATTTGCTTTGGATACCCGCATGGACCCATCCACTGAGTTAACAGGCATCCAAATGGATACCCCTGAAAATTGATGAAAAGCAAGGCCTGTATGTGAGACAATGTGGTCGCTAATTCCGACCTGGCGCTTTCAACTCTTTCTTGAACTTGGCCATTTGTTTAAAGTTGATCGTGATCAGAAGACAGTGAGATGAGTTGGAGCTATTTACGTCTTACTGCGATACAGGAATGAGTCAAATACTTTGAGTATGTGGAGAGAAGTATATTTGACATGTTTAGAACTCGTTCAATATGCCATTCAATAGTTGATTTTTGTCACGTTTTGGCATGAAGGAAACAACGATACTCGAGTCCATGCTTAGCCCTGATCTGTTATGGTGATTCAAACTGCTCACAGTGATTACAGCAGCTTGCACCTGCATATCAGCCAGAGTCTGCAGGTTTATGGTGACATCCTAAACTATGACAACCGACCTAAACATGTCATGTTTTAGTAGTAGTTTTTTAACATCTTCATCTACACCAAGCCAATTTCTATGTTCAGTGGGGTTTAGCTTGTTGAACTAGGATTGGAGTTGTTCATTGCCTCACTCTGCAGCAATGAGTCAGACACTAAGTTTGGAGTGATCGAACACCACCCGCCGACAAATGCAGGAGTCAAACAAAATCCCCCCCACCCCCAACCTCGGGCAAGGGTCGGACGTAGTGGGGGATTACCTGAGGATTCACAACATGTTTACGCCCCAGGGAGCGAGGCTTTCTCATGTTTTCAGTCCTGTTTATGTTAGGATTCAGTTAATATTTCTTTTACCTAGGGATGGGACATAAATTGTATTTGGTTGAGGTTTAGGATTCACTTCAATGTTTTGCCTCAGGGGGTAGTGCATTGAAGCATTTTAACTCTCATTTGCTAAGTAAGTCCTAGCTCCGGTGTAGCCTTGTTCCATACTACGTGAGAACAAGGCCCCGGCTGTAAACCAGTCACCAGATCGAGTTGTTGGGAAATTGCCGTACGGGCAATATTTGCCGAACCAATTGACCATAACCAATAAAATAATTGATTCTATGTCCACTTACCTTTCATAAAACTCCTTGTTTATGAGTGACCGTCCGTTTTTAGCTTGGCAAGAGATCGAAACTCGGACGAGGGGGGTAAAACTGTCCACATCTCCGCCATCTTTACATCGATAAGTTTTACATGGACAGTTTAACCCCCCTCGTCCGAGTTTCGATCTCTTGCCAAGCTAAAAACGGATGGTCACTCATAAACAAGGATTCTTATGAAAGGTAAGTGGACATAGAATCGAATTATTTTATTGGTTATGGTCAATTGGTTCGGCAAATATTGGCCGTACGGCAATTTCCAAACAACTCGATCTGGTGACTGGTTTACAGCCGGGGCCTTGTTCTCACGTAGTATGGAACAAGGCTACACCGGAGCTAAGTAAGTCCACGCTAAACCACAAGGTTTGGTCGGCGGGTCGCTTGACTCTTGCATAATGTCTCGAGCATAAAAGAACAAACAGCATTTGGGATATTTACCATGTGATATTTTTGTATACAGGACCAGTGATAACCCTGTTATAACATTCAGTTTACCAACATTCAATAACGATAAACAACAACATCATGCATGGCATATAGTGGAGGGAGGCTTCCAGAGAAAGAATAAAAGTGGAACCTGGGGAGAATCTTTAACATTTTCACTGTCATCCCCTGTTTCGTCTGCATCTCGTCTAGTAAATCTGTAAATTGCATAAGCCGTAAGCCCAACAGTGGCTCCTGTAATCAAGACAACGGCTGTATTTCGCGACCAAATTATTCTTCGCAACCATTGTGCGGCCATGTTGTTTACATAGTCACGTGACATGCCGACACCTTGTTTCCATAAACCCTTACCAAGTTGGCCATTTGCTGCAGCCACATTTTCACCAAGCCTCCCTGTTAATTATGAAGACCAGCTGCAAAACCAACAATCTCAAAGGGTATTTAGTTATAAGCGGTTATGAGACCCTTCCCGGTTGAGCTTGCAACAGGACACAGCAATTATCAGATGTATTGGAAAACGTTGATTAATGTGAAGGTTAAGTTTCAGGCCCAAACTAGTACGTTTATCATGGCGGTCTCGGCGGTCCGCCTCTGAGCTGAACGCCACGAACTTTTTATTTTATTAGGGGGCCAAGCCAGTATGGCTGGTCACCTATTGTAATTGGTATTATTATTATTATTATTATTATTATTATTATTATTATTGTTTTTTTTCCGCCAGATTTTGTACCGTTCGTACAGTCAACACCGATTCACCGATGTAGTTGAAACTTCACCTGGTGATTGGGCCAGATGGGAACTGATGCATATCCCCCAATGAAGCCGATTGGCCAAAAGCTTCGGCGGCCATCTTGGATTTAACTGAAAATTTTTGACAATTTTGAAAATCTTCTCCTCCTGAACAGCTTAACCGATTGTCGCGAAACTTGGCACACATGTTCGATAGATTTAGGGCTCTCAAATTTATATTCGAAAATTTGTTCCGTAAAACAAAATGGCCGCCATTGACCAATCAAAATTGTCGAATTTCCAAATAAAGGATTTGGATGGGAAAAGTGACTGCGTATATGCATTGTCGTATGGCGATCACGAATATGCAAAAATCATGCTCCTAGGTCACGTGGTTTGGCCGCCATCTTGAATTTTGTCAAAAATGAGACTCATCTTGTACCGGCTATAACTCTGGAACTATGGGTGGTACAACCTTGCAGTTTGTTGCATTATATTGTCCAGGAGCAGCTCTTTGGAAAGTGTGTCAACGGTTTGTACCTAGCTTCAATAGTTTTCCCGCTATTCTCAATCGAAGTTCACCCAAATTGGTCAATTATCAGATTTTCAAGCAACGGATTTCGATAGCGGAAGTGACTATATGTATGTTATGGGACTCGCCAATGCAGAATATGACGGATTCGTGGTGGTTGAGCCTATTAGATCTAATGCATATCCAAAGAAGAAGCCGATTGGTCGAAATGTTCGGCGGCCATCTTGGATTTTCCCTAAAGCACTCTAAGATCTTCTTCTCTGGAACCGCAATAGTTACGAACTTCTAATTTGGTGCCCTTTACTTCCAATGCTGTGTTCTTTCGTTGACAATGACTCCGTACCGGGAACAGTAATTGTGGAAAACTTGAACAGTTACGAGAGAGCCGTTAGTTTGACATAATACAGGGTAGACAGAGGGTTAGCGATCCAGCGATCCTGGTATTCGTAAACAAAAAAGGTGAATATTTTGATTCATCGGAAGTGCGCGCGTCTGTCTTCAAATACGCGCGAGTGTTCCTCTCACGGCTGCAGCGTAGGAACTTAGCTGCTCGGCAGGGATATCATTTAGGTGTCGATGATTAAAGTCCCTGAAACGAGGGAGTATTTGATGTCGCCGTTTACGTGGAATGTTCCCAGTTGAAGCACGAATGGGCGGGTGCAAACAAGGTAGACATTTCATTACCAATTTGGGAACAATACCCAGTCGACTAAAATCGCGCGCCAAAATACGTAATTGAAACGGCATCTCTGCCACTGTATCTTGTCGTTGTTTGTTTCACACGATTCGTGGCTGAAGTTTCTGGAACAGGTCACCAATTTTGATTGAGGGGATATATATATGTATGTGTGTTTGGAATTGACAGTAAGAATGCATTCGCGTTGTTGCAGGGGCAGGCATACAATTTCCGCCTCCCAATTAGCATGCTGTTTGAAGTATGTTGATGTACATGGACGCAATTAGTATTGAGCGACATAAATTCAGTGCCCAGATACAGCGGACTCATACAGAAAACCATAGACTTTCAATAGTTTATCTTTTAGCAATTGTTTGGATAACAGCGCATAAGGATGAAAGTTCACACTTGACCTAAGGCGCTCGCAATCTTGACAAATTAAACTTTCCGGAAAATGTGTAGTATATATAATGGAAATCTTGGCCCCTACATTGCCGCTCGCGGCTATATTTAGGGGGCCAAGCCAGCATGGCTGGTCACCTATTGTAATTGGTATTATTATTATTATTATTATTATTGTTTTTTTTCCGCCAGATTTTGTACCGTTCGTACAGTCAACACCGATTCACCGATGTAGTTGAAACTCCACCTGGTGATTGGGCCAGATGGGAACTGATGCATATCCCCCAATGAAGCCGATTGGCCAAAAGCTTCGGCGGCCATCTTGGATTTAACTGAAAATTTTTGACAATTTTGAAAATCTTCTCCTCCTGAACAGCTTAACCGATTGTCGCGAAACTTGGCACACATGTTCGATAGATTTAGGGCTCTCAAATTTATATTCGAAAATTTGTTCCGTGAAACAAAATGGCCGCCATTGACCAATCAAAATTGTCGAATTTCCAAATAAAGGATTTGGATGGGAAAAGTGACTGCGTATATGCATTGTCGTATGGCGATCACGAATATGCAAAAATCATGCTCCTAGGTCACGTGGTTTGGCCGCCATCTTGAATTTTGTCAAAAATGAGACTCATCTTGTACCGGCTATAACTCTGGAGCTATGGGTGGTACAACCTTGCAGTTTGTTGCATTATATTGTCCAGGAGCAGCTCTTTGGAAAGTGTGTCAACGGTTTGTACCTAGCTTCAATAGTTTTTCCGCTATTCTCAATCGAAGTTCACCCAAATTGGTCAATTATCAGATTTTCAAGCAACGGATTTCGATAGCGGAAGTGACTATATGTATGTTATGGGACTCGCCAATGCAGAATATGACGGATTCGTGGTGGTTGAGCCTATTTGATCTAATGCATATCCAAAGAAGAAGCCGATTGGTCGAAATGTTCGGCGGCCATCTTGGATTTTCCCTAAAGCACTCTAAGATCTTCTTCTCTGGAACCGCAATAGTTACGAACTTCTAATTTGGTGCCCTTTACTTCCAATGCTGTGTTCTTTCGTTGACAATGACTCCGTACCGGGAACAGTAATTGTGGGAAACTTGAACAGTTACGAGAGAGCCGTTAGTTTGACATAATACAGGGTAGACAGAGGGTTAGCGATCCAGCGATCCTGGTATTCGTAAACAAAAAAGGTGAATATTTTGATTCATCGGAAGTGCGCGCGTCTGTCTTCAAATACGCGCGAGTGTTCCTCTCACGGCTGCAGCGTAGGAACTTAGCTGCTCGGCAGGGATATCATTTAGGTGTCGATGATTAAAGTCCCTGAAACGAGGGAGTATTTGATGTCGCCGTTTACGTGGAATGTTCCCAGTTGAAGCACGAATGGGCGGGTGCAAAGAAGGTAGACATTTCATTACCAATTTGGGAACAATACCCAGTCGACTAAAATCG
>JAVTVY010015656.1:0-60629 GCA_036873755.1 Hanleya hanleyi | reverse complement strand
GGAGTCTCTACATTAATACAGAACATACAAACGGCACTGCAGTTTTGCGTCTTCAATATGGCTATTGCTGAATATGCAAATTTATGTAAATTTGCTATTAAAGTTGATCAATCATGTACCAGTTATGCATTTTCTGCAGAAGGATCATTTTGGAAGAATGTAGGATTGTTGCTGTGATTGCAAATGGGTTAAAATGCCGTCCACATGACAACGTGTAATTCAATTCCGAGATTTTTTTTATATTAGGAACCACATCATATGCAAATCTATGCAAATTAGTTGGAGAGATGGGCCAGTCCTGTCACAACTATAGCTTCTCTCCATAGCATAGATTGTTCAAATTTAATTTTGGTCAAATATCTATAATATTAGCCCTAAAAACTGGATATATTGAAAGACACTTTGGTGTAGCGTCTCAATATGGTTATTGCTGAATATGCAAATTTATGTAAATTAGCTACAGTAATAGGCCAATCATGCATCAGTTATGCATATCCTGCATAAGTTTTACTTGTCTTTGGAAGAATGTAGGATTGTTCCTCATGTGAATGCAATGGATTGGAAAGTGGTCGACATGAAAACATGCGTTTTACAATTTGGAGACATTTTTGGTACAATAAACCGCATCATATGCAAATTTATGCAAATAGGTTCAAAATATCCATACATCTGCTGAGAAAACATTTTCCGCATGTATCGGAACCAACAAATAAATGTGGCAAATTTCATCGAAATATGATTAATAGAACTGAATATGAACTTAAATTGGTGTTTGTTTTGTCATTTATTACCATATTTCGGTGCCATTGCTAAACCCTGATATATATGGGCTTGATGGGTACTTCTTTTCCCGCAAAGTGGACCAAACCGGTAACTTCAGGCAGCTCTATATTCGTCAATATTCACCCGTTATGATAATTCAAACTGCATTAGTCTTGTAATGATTCCAGCTTTCAAAAGCCCAGAATTAAACAACTGTGAAAGTTAAATGAAATTTCTACTGGAGTCCCTACTAATAGTAAACCCTCTGACGAAGTGAAGGGCAAATGAAAGATGAATTTCAACTGTATCCGAATTATGCGATTTTTTCTAACTGGGTAAAAAGTACTTAACTTTTTGTATGGTAACTCAAAAGTACCAAAACAATTTGAATCTTGCATTTAATTTACTCGATTTTGGTGAAACATTCTCATTGGAACAGTGGGTCTGTGTTGAAACTCAAACCTTGAGTCAAGCATTGGAAAGTACATACAATGTCAGACCTGCCAAGTCTCACGGATTGGCCGTGAGTCTCCAGTTCTTTAGAGAGGCCTCCCTATCTCACGGTAGCGCTTGCAAATCTCACGGTAAAACAGAATTTATTCTCTCAAAATCAGACATTGGGCAAATTATGATTTTATTTACGATAAAACATAGATGCGAAGTGTCCGATGAAACATTTTTAGCTCTTAGCTCGCAGTTTGTCCCAGAATCGACGAGGTCCATGTAATTTTCTCATTAAAATTGCTGTAATTCAGAAATTTGTCTGCTTTTTTTCATTAAAGTGTGTTAATCTCTGATGTCATTTTATTGCCTCAAAATGCCCCAAATGCATTTCTGAGCATCTGTAGAGCTCTAGCGGCTGGGGCCCTAGGCGGGCCCCAGACCCCATGCCTAGGGCGAACGCTCGCGCTTTACGCTCGCATATACTCAAGATATTTAATCAATCCAACTTGGCAGCTCTGCAATGTATAAAATATATGTATATATATATATGCTTTATTTGCAGTTTACTCCGTGTAATAAAATAGTAAAAAAATGACAAAAAATATTTTCAGACACTGTTTCTAATGGTCTTTCATTTGATGGAAACTTTAGGGTTCACGATCACTTTAAATGGAATTGTTCACAATGAAAATTAAGTCTGGCATTGATTTTCTTGTAACAGATTGGTGTCACTTATTTTATTGAAAATATTTCAATAACCTGAAAATCACAGCAAGCTGAACCTTTACACCAGGGATTCATCAACGTCCTATTTTTTAGAGCTCTCTTCAAAACATTGAGTGTTTAAACGGACTCGAATTGATTTCGCGTCTCAACCATAAAGCCATAAATTATAATATTAAGTTTTAAAATGATTTTACCTCTCCATTATTTGTTCCATTGGAAATATTTCCTTTGTGCATTGGGATATACTCAAAGCATAAATGCAAAGATATTTTTGGGGATTCGGGAGTTAAATTTTTCTGAAAATATTGAGTGTTTCTGTTAAAATCCTTCAAAAGAGTATAGTTTTGAGTTTTTGCTAAGAGTATTCAGATATAACCCAGAATAACGACTGTAAAACCGATGCAAATGAACCCCTGTACACACATATAATTCAGGTTACCCTGATGCAATGTTAATATCCAAAACCGCCAACTGGTGAATATTTGAATAAAAAACATCATTAAAAACGTTTGTGAGCTGAACATCATATTTTGGTACACAATCTCATTTGTGAGCATTTTACCATGCTATACAGTCCAACATTTAACATGGCCGGTATAGAGTTCAGCCGCCCACTTTCAAATGTGCTCTGCAGCTCCTGCTATACATGTATATTACCCCAGATACATAGCGATCATGCGGTCACTATACTTTAATGCATATAAGCCATCTCAGTGGAGACTGTCAATCAGTATTTGAATTGAAATCTTCAAGCTATTTCCCACCATTGGTGTGATCGTTAGCATACCAGTACCGACCAATTGCATGGAAGTTCACTGCAATTTGTATCTGGGGTAATGACTGCAAAGGGGCTTATCATTGGTCAGATATTAATTATGATATTATGGAGTTACATTGTAGTAGGAGGAGAATATATATGAATATCAATATTATAATTAATAACTGACTAATGACAAGCCCCTGTGGTGGTATGGGCCAATATCAATGCTGACACAATCCCATGGGATCTGGGTGATGTGGAATATACAGTGCTAGTTAGAATGGAATGCTAAATTGCTGAGCCAATTTTCTTTTTCTATTTTCAGGATGTGAAACTTCATTATGTAGTCAGTGGACCAGAGGGTAAACCGTTGATGTTGTTTGTTCATGGATTTCCAGAGTTTTGGTATTCATGGCGTCATCAAATCAGAGAGTTTTCCACCAATTACAGGTGACCTGATCTCCTTGTTTGTCCACATGTTCCATAACCCATGGTAACCAAACATATGTACTATACTATGTACATATACTACCACACATTTCAGGCCTTGTTTTTCGTCAAAAGTCACAGGAATCCAAATAGATTCTTGCAACCCAGCTCTATGGGAATCCACAGGAATCCACAGGAATCCAATGCTATCATTTCTATACAGATTGCTAATATTTTATGGGAATCGGTTGGATTCCCGTATTTTGCAGGAGTGCTGACGGGAATTGTCTCACTTTCAAATGTGCTCCGCGGCATTTGAGATTCAGGGGATTTATAGCCGAAAATCTGATTAATCAAATTTCCCACTCCTTGCCAGTCTTTTAGCGATTTCTTCACAAAGGTTAGGAGTATGGTCATGAAAATTCACCCACTTGTCATCTAGACACGTGGGAGATATTGTAGTTTTTATGGACTCTTCTGTTCACTGAGGGACCTGTCTACAGTGCACATCTATGATAATTTGCACATTAGGCCATTGTCACTTGATTGTTTTTTTTTAGCATGACCAGCCCTCATCTATATTTTGAGAGCAAATAATTAAAAAAGAGGAGGAATTTACATTTTCATGAGTAAAACTTACTCATTTTCTTCATATTCATTTTTTTTGCAATTTAATAATTAATAATAAATAATTATAGCATCTAGCATGTGTATTTAAAAAATCAAGGTCATGCTAAACAACCAATCGAGTGACCATGACCTTATTATAATGAACCTAAGAAGAAGCTGTGTTCACATGTATACTACCAGATACAAAAAATATCCAGATTGCATTAATGTTTCATACTGGTTTTCGTCTTCCATTTGAACAGAGTGGTTGCAGTTGACCAGAGAGGTTATAATGAATCGGGCAAACCCAGTGGTATCATGAGCTATACAGTGGACAAAATGGTCAAGGATCTTAAACAACTCATTCCTGCTCTAGGTAACCATAGTAACTCATTCAGTGTCTAAGTAACCATGGTAACTTATTCCTATTTTTGTTAACCATAGTCACTCGTTCATTGTATAGATAACCATGGTAAGTTTTCCTACTGAACTCTAGGTAACCATAGTAACTCATTGATTGTCTAGCTAACTATGGTAACTTATTCCTACTCCAGGTAACCGTAGTAACTCATTCATTGTCTACATAACACATGGTAACTTATTCCTGCTTTAGGTAACCATAGTAACTCATTCAGTGTTTGGATAACACAAGGTAACTTATTCCTACTCTAGGAAACCAAAGTAACTTATTCATTGTCTAGGTAAGCATGGTAATGTATTCCTACTCTAGGTAACCATAGTCACTCATTCATTGTCTAGGTAACCATGGTAACGTATTTCTACTCTATGTAACCATAGTCACTCATTCATTGTCTAGGTAACCATAGTAACTCATTCAGTGTTTGGATAACACAAGGTAACTTATTCCTACTCTAGGAAACCAAAGTAACTTATTCATTGTCTAGGTAAGCATGATAATGTATTCCTACTCTAGGTAACCATAGTCACTCATTCATTGTCTAGGTAACCATGGTAATGTATTTCTACTCTATGTAACCATAGTCACTCATTCATTGTCTAGGTAACCATAGTAACTCATTCAGTGTTTGACAACACGTATGCAACTTATTCCTACTCTAGGAAACCAAAGTAACTTATTCATTGTCTCAGTGCTACTTCATAATGCACATTCTCACCTAGGTAACCATAGTCACTCATTCATTGTCTAGGTAACCATGGTAATGTATTTCTACTCTATGTAACCATAGTCACTCATTCATTGTCTAGGTAACCATAGTAACTCATTCCTTGTCATGAATTCATTGTCTAAATAATCATGGTAACTCATTCTCTGTTCTAGGTAACTATGTAACTCATTTCCTGTTCTAGGTAACCATGGTAACTCATTCCCTGTTCTAGGTAACCATGGTAACTCATTCCCTGTTCTAGGTAACCATGGTAACTCATTCTCTGTTCTAGGTAACTATGGTAACTCATTCCCTGTTCTAGGTAACCATGGTAACTCATTCCCTGTTCTAGGTCACCATGGTAACTCATTCCCTGTTCTAGGTAACCATGGTAACTCATTCCCTGTTCTAGGTAACCATGGTAACTCATTCCCTGTTCTAGGTAATCACGGTAACTCATTCCCTGTTCTAGGTAACCATGGTAACTCATTCCCTGTTCTAGGTAACCATGGTAACTCATTCCCTGTTCTAGGTAACCATGGTAACTCATTCCCTGTTCTAGGTAACCATGGTAACTCATTCCCTGTTCTAGGTAATCATGGTAACTCATTCCCTGTTCTAGGTAACCATGGTAACTCATTCCCTGTTCTAGGTAACCATGGTAACTCATTCCCTGTTCTAGGTAACCATGGTAACTCATTCCCTGTTCTAGGTAATCATGGTAACTCATTCCCTGTTCTAGGTAACCATGGTAACTCATTCCCTGTTCTAGGTAACCATGGTAACTCATTCCCTGTTCTAGGTAATCATGGTAACTCATTCCCTGTTCTAGGTAACCATGGTAACTTGTTCCTGCTCTATATGACCATGCTAACTCTATCTTCTCAATAATATCTTCACAATCAGTGTTTATTTAGTCACTGATGTGCCATTTTAATTTAAGGTAAAAAATATATTCATATACATGTATGGTGGTATTTTTAGCCCACCATCATCAGATAGTGGGCTGTTCAAATCACTTTTCGTCCGTGGTCCGTCGTCAGTCCGTCCATAAACAATTCTTGTTACCGCGATTTCTCAGGAACTATAGAAAGGATCTTTTTCAAATTTGGTACACAGGTTCCTCTTGGGGTCTAGTTGTGCAAGAAACCTTTTCTGGTCCGATTCGAAAATCCAATATGGCCACCAGGCAGCCATCTTGGATTTCCCCATGAAACCATGTTATCGCGATTTCTCAGGAACTACTGCATGGATCTTTCTCAAATTTGGTACACAGGTTCCCCTTGGGGTCTAGTTGTGCAAGATACCTTTCCTGGTCCGATTCGAAAATCCAATATGGCCACCAGACAGCCATCTTGGATTTCCCCATGAAACCTTGTTATCGCGATTTCTCAGGAACTACTTCATGGATCTTTCTCAAATTTGGTACACAGGTCCCACATGGGGTCTAGTTGTGCAAGATACCTTTTCTGGTTCGATTCGAAAATCCAATATGGCCACCAGGCGGCCATCTTAGATTTCCCCATGAAACTTTGTTTCTTATTGCGATTTCTCAGGAACTACTGCATGGATCTTTGTCAAATTTGGTACACAGGTTCCCCTTGTCGCCTAGTTGTGCAAGATACCTTTTCTGGTCCGATTCGAAAATTCAATATGGCCACCAGGCGCCCATCTTGGATTTTCCAATGAAACTTTGTTATCGGGATTTCTGAAGAAGTACTGCATGGATCTTCCTCAAATTTGGTACACAGATTCCTCTTTTGGCCCAGTTGTGCAAGATACCTTTCTTGGTCCGATTCGAAAATCCAATATGGCTGCCAGGTGGCCATCTTGAATTTCCCCTTGAACCATTGTTATCGTGAATTCTCAGGAAATATTTCATGGATCTTTCTGAAATTTGGTACACAGGTCCCACATGGGGCTTAGTTGTGCAAGATACCTTTTTTTGGTCCGATTCGAAAATCCAAGTAATACGCTTCAAATTAATACGGTATTCCTAAGTTGTGACGTTGCATCACAAGAGTCGGCGGATCAAACGGTGGGGCATATTCTATATATTGACTATAGAGAATATCCATATCTTCACCTTCCATATCAAGGAGTCCAAATAATTCGGAATTAAAATGTATTTCTTCAAATTTTAAATCAGTTTTCTGTAGTCCATGCAGTTGCAAGTGAACTGCCCCACCCTTTCGTCTGCGGGCGGGTCAGCTACATGAAGGGATGTCACTCTTGTGACACAATGTCACAACTCGACAACTGTGGACTACTGCATGTTTCGATCCAAGGGAGATAATCAGGATTCAGACACTTTCAAATTCGAAGTTTCAACATTACTGCGCGGACCGGATCCCTAAAGTATTGAGTATTGTACCATCTTACTATTTTCGAGCATGGTATCTTAAAAGAGATATCTCAAACCCGTCCAGTAAACAGAACAGAATTAGCATTCGTTCCTAATTATAAAATCTTAAGTATGCCAAAGTGTCAAAGAGATTTTTCTTCGCTTCCAATACCCAATGATGACACGTGCAAAAAAATAATAAAAATACTACAAAACGAAGACGAAGGATCCTCCATAGATGTACATTCACTTTCAGACTAACTTTGCTCATTTCTCTTGTACTATAACAACCGACATAAGCACAGTTTCTAGAAATCTTGAAACTCCTGAAACTTAGAAAGATTATATCTTGGTGTTTTCCAGTGTATCTTTTTCGCTCAGATTCGAAATTCTGTAAACAAAATTACAACTCAATCATCTTAGTAACAATGGACAAAAAGATCCTCTTGTCATTAGCTTGTAACAATTATCGGACAATGGTGGGCGCCAGGATCTCTCGTCTTTCTTGAAATACTGTTTTCCAGACAGGGTAAAGCACAAAGTAGTTTTACTATTTGATAAACATACGTTGAAGGAATGCTTCACTGAATTCAAAAACGTTGCTATTGTAAAGGTTTCTACTTCAAAATAAAGTGTATTAAATATCTCTTGCCAATGAAGACGGAAAAGTATTATTTTATTCATTTCTGTGCCTTATTCTCAAGCATCTGGGTGCTGCCATCTTTGCCACAGCCAGCCCTACTCGAAAACGAGGCTTCTGGAACTGATGACGCTGTATCAAGGATTATACACGTCTTCTAAAACGAGCTATCCATTGTTAAAATTTATTATCATTCTCGATCTAATACAGTGGTGGAATGTGTTCCAATGCTTAATGTTATTAGTATGATTATATAAGTATCGATATTCCATCCGTTTCCTGCTCTTTCATCTTGACCACATCGGAGGCCGTAAACTTGGATGTAATTCAGAATTCTACGTGAAGTTGGTGTGGCGTTAGTTGGTGCTCTGAACACCAAATTACATCAACCTAGCCAAAACAATGTTGGCACCCAGATGCTTGGGAATAAGACAAAGAAATGAATAAAATAATACTTTGCAGTCATCAGTGGCAAGAAATATTCGGTACACTTTATTTACAGGTAAACACCTTCGCGATAGAAGCTTACTTGAATTAAGTGAAGCAATCTTTTTAATACTTTTGAAATAACTTTTCATATAAAAATGACCAGCCCTACACTAGGTGAGGTTATCTACATGTAGGTTCACTACCATGTTATTATTTGCATATTATCTACATCACCTGGTTTCTGAAAGGCCAGGGGGATATATTTGATCTGATGACAAACTATAGCCAATAGTGGGCATGGTGTGGAAAAATAATGTTACGCTTCCACAGGGATGATTAATATCTTCCATTCCATTGACATGGGACATAAGCGAAGCTTATTTTAGGTCATCATTCACCAATCTTCATTAAATTTGCTCACTAGGCTTGATTTTCAATCAATATTGTAACCTTTGCATTTCACCTTAAACATGTTTTAAAACAAGGAAACTTCTCCCTCTTTCCATAATATTCAACTATCATAGTGGATGGAGGGTGTCTGGTTCCATGCTGCTTCAAAGATTTCTTCTTTGAAGTAGCAGGAACACAACTGGGCTGGGTGGTGCTTAGTTGGTTCGTCGTGATAATGAAATATTGTTGAAAGCGACAAATTCTATTCACTCACTCACTCCAACTATCTTGCCAAACTGTTAATTAAATCTGTTCACTTAAATGTCCATTAACCAATCAATTATCAATACACCTTGGCCAAATTCAACCTTGTGTATTGTCATCATGTATGTCCAGACGTCTGTCCATCTCCGATATCTGGTTACCACCATATCTCAAGATTGAGTATGCCTGGGAATACCAAACTTACATCACACATGCATACATGGTCAGGAGCAGGAGCCTACTGATAATCTGTGAGATTGACCCATTAGGGCATGAGTTCCTTGAAAGGAATGGCATATGCTGGGTATCCAAATGGGATACACTATGCCCAGTTTACATAGTGTGTTCTGATCAGCATGGATAGGAGTTCTAATCCGATATGCCAATCCCTCTGTGCTATTGTATGGCAAGCCATATGCCATTCTTCCTTTGGTGAGTTCGAAAATGGATGCCAGAGGGTTCCTAAGAGTTCCAACTCGGCTCACCATGCCACATAGTTTGGAATGCCTTATGCCAGTTCCTAGTATACCCTAATTTCAAGAAGCTCCCTAAATTTGCTTCGCAAATGCATATATGGTATTAAAGCAGAAGCCTATCAAAAATCAGTGAGATTGACCTAATTTTCTGGGTCACAAGGTTAAATTTGTCCATTCATCTCCGGCTGCTTATTACCACCATATTTCAAGGATGATAAGGCCGAGGCTTACTGAACTTACACTAGACACACATCAGATCATGGATTAAAGCCAAAATTGTCCTTGGCATAATGTCATCATGTAGGCCTCCGTACATACATGTATGTTGGTCTGTTCATGTTTTCTCAATGTACCATCATCGTGATATGACTGAAATAGTGTGGAAAGCGACATCAAATCATATTCACTCACCCTGTTTTCTCATTACCATCATATCACAAGACAATCTGATTAAAACTCAGACTTAATAACTGCTCCTGTATCGGGACAAGTCGCTAATTTATATCTGGGACAGTCTGTATCTTACATGTAAATCTGTCATGCATGTCAGACTGGCGACTAATCACAGTCCAACTTCAACGGGCGAATAGGTGCCTATCCGAGCAAATAAATAATCTTTGGTGATTGCTCATGGAAGGCAAGAACTTTGTTAGCCGCCTGGGTTGGATTTTTCTGCGCCTCGTTCACTACAGAAATAATCGGATAGGCACCTATTCGCCCGTTGAAGTTTGACTGTGATTGGTCGCCAGTCTGACATGCGTGACAGATTTGAGATACAGACTGTCCCAGATCTTAATTAGCGACATGTCCGATAGAGGAGCGGTTATTAAGTCTGAGTTTTAATCAGGTTGATCTCAAGAATGACTATGCCTAGTTACACCAAACTTACGTCACACATATATGCATGTGTTTATGAGAAGCCTGTCGAAAATCAATGATATGGAGCCCATTTTCGGGTCACCAGGTCAGATTGTGTCACTTTGTTAACATTTAATTATCTGAAGAAATTGACTACCTACTTGCAACAGAGCAGATCTAATGCTGCCATTTTATAGTGCTGTCCCACCGAAATATCATGCCCTAGGCAGACATGACACCCCGCTCAGTCACATTATACTGACACCGAGCGAACCAGTCCTTGTTCTATCTTCTTAATGCTGAGTGTAAGCGAGGAAGCAACAAGTTCCATTTTTCAAGTCTTTGGTATGACCCAGCCTGGGATCGAACCCAGTACCTTCCGCTTACGAGGTCAAAGCTCTCTAACCATTAGGTCACCGCAGTGCGGTCCCCCCCTATAACAGCGTTATAGTGTGGTTATAATGTCACTGGAATACGTGATTTACAAGTATCTTCCCTCCCCATTGTCCACCTTGAACAGTGTTGAAATCATTCATTTTCATTTTATTATCAATTTTATTATCCATACCACATGATCTTCTAAACATATCTCCATTTTTCCTGCAGGTTATGACAAATGTATTCTGACTGGCCATGACTGGGGTGGCGTCATCTGCTGGCAGTTTGCTTCTGAACATCCTAATATGGTCGACAAGTTGGTGATAATGAATGCTCCTCACCCTGATGCTTTTCAAGACTCTCTCAGCTTCAAACAGTTCAGAATGTCATGGTAAATTTAGTACCAAGGCATGGTACAGGTTTTGTTGTCTTTGTTAAGAATTTCCAGGCCTAGTGAACTCCTCCATACATGCACCCCAGTTCTTTGTCCTGCAGGCATGTATTTTCATGTTCTCTGGGCCAATTCCTAGCACATGGACAAGAAATCCTGGCACTCGTCCCATCTAATCCTTGCACTCTTGAAATATTCCTCGCCCGCGTACAAAGTTCCATACACTCGAAAAAATTTCACAAGTATGCGGGGCCTTTCTGGGTCTGCTAGAGCCTAACTCACACTACGAACATTTTGTTGTATTAGAACAGAACAGTTTGTTCCTGTTTTTGTTCATGGTAAATTTAGCCCAACTCACTATGAACATTTTGTTGTCCCCCGCTACTAGGGGGGGATATTAGAAACACCGGTGTCCGTAATTCCGAAATTCCGTAAGATTTTCTTGTCCGGACAATAACTCGTGAACGATTTAACCGATCAACTTCAAACTTGGGGTGTGCCTTGACATTGGCGAGAGGACGGTTGGGATTGATTTTCAGCAATGTGCATAATCCAATATGGCCGCCGTCAGCCATTTTGGATTATAGGCAGTTGGATCTTAGATTTTCTTGTCCGGACAATAACTTGTGAACGATTTAACCGATCAACTTCAAACTTTGGGTGTGCCTTGACATTGATGAGAGGACGGTTGGGATTGTTTTTCAGCAATGTGCGTAATCTAATATGGCCGCCGTCAGCCATATTGCATTATAAGCAGTTGGATCACAGATTTTCTTGTGCGGACAATAACTCGTGAATGATTTAACCGATCAACTTCAAACTGGGGGTGTGCCTTGACATTTGTGAGAGGACGGTTGGGATTGTTTTTCAGCAATGTGCGTAATCTAATATGGCCGCCGTCAGCCATATTGGATTATAAGCAGTTGGATCTTGTCCGGACAATAACTCAAGAACGATTCAACCGATCTACTTCATATGTGAAGAGTGCCTTAACATTGTTGAGAGGAGGATTAGGATTGTTTTTCAAGGACGTGCTTAATCCAATATGGCCACCATCAGCCATACTGGATTTCATTGGATTTTAAGCAGTTTGATCTTGTCCGGACAATAACTGGAGTACGATTCAACTGATCTACTTCAAACTTGGGGAATGCCTTGACATCGGTGAGAGGACGGTTGGGATTGTTTTTCAGCAATGTGCATAATCCAATATGGCCGCCGTCAGCCATATTGGATTATAAGCAGTTGGATCTTAGATTTTCTTGCCCGGACAATAACTCGTGAACGATTTAACCGATCAACTTCAAACTTGGGGTGTGCCTTGACATGGTGAGAGGACGGTTGGGATTGTTTTTCAGCAATGTGCGTAATCTAATATGGCCGCTGTCAGCCATATTGGATTATAAGCAGTTGGATCTTGTCCGGACAATAACTCGAGAACGATTCAACCGATCTACTTCATACCTGGGGAGTGCCGTGACATTGTTGAGAGGAGGATTAGGATTGTTTTTCAAGGACATGCTTAATCCAATATGGCCACCATCAGCCATACTGGATTTCATTGGATTTTAAGCAATTTGATCTTGTCCGGACAATAGCTGGGATACGATTCAACCGATCTACTTCATACCTGGGGAGTGCCTTGACATTGTTGAGAGGAGGATTAGGATTGTTTTTCAAGGACATGCTTAATCCAATATGGCCACCATCAGCCATACTGGATTTCATTGGATTTTAAGCAGTTTGATCTTGTCCGGACAATAGCTGGGATACGATTCAACTGATCTACTTCAAACTTGGGAAGTCCCTTGACCTTGATGAGATCCCGGTTAGGATTGTGTTTTATGAACGAGCATAATCCAATTTGGCTGCCAACTACCAGCGATATTGGATTATGTTGCATTTTAAGCAGTTGCATCTTGTCTGGACAACAAATCTAGAATAATTCAACTGATCGACTTCAAACTTGCAGTTTGGCTTCACATCGGTGAGAGGACAGTTATCATTGCTTTACAGTTACCTGTGTAATCCAAGATGGCCACCATCAGTCATCTTAGATTTTCAGCATTTAGATCTTGTCTGGACAAAACTCTAGAACGATTCAATCAATCTACTTCAAGCTTGGGGAGTGCATGGACATTGGTGAGAGGACAGTTGGTATTATGTTTTATGGATGTGCATAATCCAATCTGGGTGCCATCCGCAGTATTAGATTATGTTAAGCTCATCAGCGATATCTCCATTTTCAAATCATACTCTTCATCAATGATATGAGATTTCATCGACCAAATAAAATCGACCATAGAGGTCCATGGCCCCCGCAGCAGCAGCGCCAGTTATGGTGGATGTAATCCACCATAACTGGTGCTGCTAGCGGGGGACATGGACCTCTATGGTCGATTTTTGTATTAGAACAAAAACACTGTTCAGAACATGTTTTGTCTGCAGTGTGAGGTGCCCAGAAACACGAACATTCTGCCATTTTGTTGCGTCATGTGAGAGCGGCTTTTTCACATGATCGACAGCTGCCAGTTGAATGGAGAAGCAATATTTCACAAGCACAAGGATCAGATCAGGCGAGTGCCACTGCCAGGCATTGTGGTCCATGCATATGGAATTGGCCCACGAGAGCACAGGAATAGATGGATGGACAAGGAACTGAGGTGTGTTTGTGGAGGACTCTGCAAGGCTTGTATTCTCTATGAACAAAAGATGGATATCATGTGCCAGTCTGAGAATCTGAGGAACATCTAATATCGTCCAACAAGAGGACACCATTATTAACCATCAGGGGTTGAAATATTAAAAACTTCCTACCTGTCAATTATTTTTCTACCTGTCTCCTGAATACATCAACCTGACCGATGTGATCCACTATTTACACATGTACATCAAGGGGAATGAAATTTTTCTCGACTTCCTATATGTTGAAGGTGCAAGGACGTTTTCGCAGACTTGATGTATAAAATATATACTTTGTGACTTGTGTATAATGAATATTTCACCTTTGAAACAGATGGTTTTGATTTCGACCGGACACCTAAGAAATGACAGGTGGACACCCTGTGATTTCAACCCCTGACCATTGTTGTCCCCCAATGCCCAATGGACTAAAGGGGGACCATAGTATTGAGGCCCGTCATAGTATTGAGAAACTTCGTTTCTGGACAATAACTTCTGAAAACCTGAACGGATTCTTTTCAAATTTGGTATGTGGGTACCTTGACTCAAGATCTCGCTTGGGATTGTTTTTCCACGCCGATCTGCTTATAGGTGGCGCCACCTTGGGGCCAAGTATAATTACATTCCTGGACAATAAAACGCAACCGGATTGGAACAAATTCGGTAATTGTGGGTACCTTGCTAATGGATCTCACTTGGGATCGCTCTCCATGCTGGGTGCTGAACATTAAAGATTCCAGGCCAAATCAATTGTTTCAACGAGGGGGGGGGGGGGGACTTCAGCTGCTCGGGTTTTCATTACATCATTAGAGTAGTTAAACACAATTTTCACACTTTTTTATAGAGCCAGATGTCAATTCAACCCTTCCAATTCAAGGGGTATCAGCTAACATTAACCTCCTACCCCCCTCCCCCCCACCCCCCACTTAAAAAAAACTTAATCTATACACACTCATCCATACAGGGATTAACATAACATTCAGTATTAACTAGTCTATATTTTGCATCTTCTGCCAATATTGAAACTTTCTTTTTGCAGGTACATATTCCTGTTCCAGCTGCCTTACCTGCCAGAGTTTCTGTGCTGGAATGCTGACTTTAAAATGTTAGAAGGATCCTTGGCTGGAAAGAGAATGGGTGTTCAGTCTGGTAAATTCACGAGTGAAGACCTTGAGGCATACAAGTATGCATTCTGCGATAAAGGTTTGTATTAGAATAAGTATGCATTCCCCAGTAAAAAGAGAGAGAGAGATTGAAGTAAGGTTTAACTTAAAGGTATGTATTAGGTTATGTATGTCTTCTCCAGTAAAGGTATGTATTAGGTTATGTATGTCTTCTCCAGTAAAGGTATCTATTAGGTTATGTATGTCTTCTCCAGTAAAGGTATGTATTAGGTTATGTATGTCTTCTCCAGTAAAGGTATGTATTAGGTTATGTATGTCTTCTCCAGTAATGGTATCTATTAGGTTATGTATGTCTTCTTCAGTAAAGGTATGTATTAGGTTATGTATGTCTTCTCCAGTAAATGTATCTATTAGGTTATGCATGTCTTCTCCAGTAAAGATATGTATTAGGTTATGTATGTCTTATCCAGTAAAGGTATGTATTAAGTTACATTGTATGTATGTCTTCTCCAGTAAAGGTATCTATTAGGTTATGTATGTCTTCTCCAGTAGAGGTATGTATTAGGTTATGTATGTCTTCTCCAGTAAAGGTATCTATTAGGTTATGTATGTCTTCTCCAGTAAAGGTATGTAAGGAGTATCATTCTATGCTCTAATTATAACTAACATTTAGTATGACATAATTGTACAAAAAAAACCCACTGGGGTGCAGTGAGACAATAATGAAAGTACATTTCAAATCAATTATTTACTTTTATGTTTGATATGAGTTTAGATGATTCAACAGCAATGGCTAAGTTAGTTGCTGTTTTTGACCCCTATGGTTCATAAAATATACTCCAAATTTGAAGTAAAAAAAATTTTTGATTCCCCTTTTAACAGAAGAATCTGACTTGGAAATCATTATTAAAACTCATTGAATGGGATTAGTAAATACTACTATCTAGGAAACAAAATAATGCACTAAGTAAATTTCATCATTTGATTACTATGGTTAGTGCGTCCTGGCTAAAGTGTCCCAGTCCACCCTGGGTGCATTATTTACTGCTGAAAGCTTTTACTTATAAAAAATATAGGTTTTGTATGGGGGTGGTAGTAGGGGAGGGATAAGAAGATCAGTGCATGTTGTATAAAACGCATTGTTATTCATGCTGGAAAACTTACTACACTTCAACACTTATTGCATCCGGTGTTCACACTGAATCACTGTGTGACGATAAATGATCATTTGATCTCACCCTGTAGTCTCATGCACATGCACGCCAACTTCCTTCATCTTCAGCTCCGTGAAAAATGAAATTGTATGGCGAATCACCTAGTGTTGGATTATATACGATGGCTGATATTCTAGAAGAAGTCCTTTGGGAAGTATTCTTCACATTTATCAACCGAAATGGCCTCAAATATGTTCCGCATCTCCTGTGGTATCTTAAAACCCCTGTACGATCTGCACACAAGATGTCCGACATGGCGGGACGGCATCGAATCTCAATGGGACAATGCATGTGAATAGTGCACCCAATGGTCCGATGATTTGTTTCAGGCCTATCTAGTGGTTCACAGGCCAGCAAGAGTGCTTGCATCATGAAGCATCCTGGGTCGAACAACCTGAAAGTTATGTAGCTCAATCTCCCTCTCCCCCCGCCCACATCCCGTAGGGGAAGGAACTTTAAAAGGCCTGACTCTGCGGCAGCTGCGAGAACTATGCCGACTGTTGTTAAATAAACAAATCGAAATGCCCCCCTTAGCCCTGGTTTGAACAGACTCAGCGGCTATCGTTGTTGTTGTTGTCACATGCCTGCTGCTCTCGTCAATGCGAAATGACTGCCCGGAGATAGCATGTACTCGCCATTTTTGTCTCGTACATGTACATGATGAACCATTGATCATGCTCGTTGTGTCCTAATAGGCCAATCGTGCCTTGCAAAGGGTTTTTGGCTAGGACCCTAAGTTCGCGATATGCACATGTCAAAACTTTATTTCAACTTTCTGTTCGAGTTTTTATGCTTATTAGAAATTAAAGCTTCATGGGAGGTGATTATTGTGGGATTTACTTACATATTTTGGCGATTGATATATCAGTCGCCTGGGGGTCTTTGGGCATGTGTGGGCATGAGTGCGAGCGATTGCTCGCCTCTCCTGGGAAAGACTGAAATTGGAAATGGATCATACATAACACGACACTGCGGTTGCCCCCAGAGATCAGGAGCTGCAGCTTCTGGTCCGCCAGCTAAGAAGTCCAAGGCCAACCTGCCTTCCAGTTCAAAGGCTAATACGGGTCTCTACCTGGGGTCATGGTAAGGCAAAAGGAATGCAGTCAACCTCAAAGAAGACACTTCCGGCTATACTGGCTTCCGGTATGGCACAAACTTCAGACTGTTGCATTCCCAGTTCTGCCACAACAAGACCTCCCAGTAGAGGGGATGCTTCAGTTGTTACGGCAGATCTGGGCCGAAGCATGGCGATTCGTGATCAGATATGGCTACTGTTTAATGTTCGACAGTCTTCCACCTCTGACTGCAATTCGCCTCCTGTCTCACATACCTTTGTGATGTATACAGGCAATACAGGCCTCTGTGAACAAGCTGATAGACGAAGCGGTGGTTATGGAGCTCCCAGTACAGGACAAATCCTCCCGGTTCTATTCGCCAGTCTTCCTGGTCCCCAAGAAAGACATGTCCGAAATGCATATGGTGGTAGTCCTTGTTTAAGCCTTTGAGGTTTATCTCACTCCACTAGTCCTTTCGGTCCATCCAGTCAGCACTCAAACAGGGAGAATGGATGACCTCGCTCGATTAAAGGGACGCTTATTTACATATCCCGATATATCCAGCACAGCACTTTTATCCAGGAAGTACTTAAGGTTCATGGTCAGCCATCGTCGTTTCCAAATTAAAGTGCTTCCGTTCGGTCATATTCCACTTCCCTCTGGGTGTACACCCAAGTGTTACACCAGTGGCACTATTCCTGCACAGTCAGGGTATAAAGTTCCATCTTTATATTGATGACTCGATGCTAAGGAATGCCTACGAGGAGCAGTTGATCTGAGACCAAAGTTTGTCTTAAAGGTGCTGGGTTACCTCCAACATGAAGAGAAATTAAAACTGACTTCTTCGAAAAGGCGCAGATCGTTGGCAAAAGAGAATGGTAAAGATACCAATATTTCTTAATTTATGTCGTGGCAGGGTGTTGCGCTTTGCTGCGGAAGTCGGCTTCTTGATGTCAGCACAGGATGCAACTCGAAGAGGGCGACTGCAGTTATTTGCCCCTCGATGATGCACTTAAATCATCATTGGAGCGAAAGGCAGTTGAACCCGTGGATACCAGTCATGACACTTGTCAAACAATTCCTCCAATGGTGGCTGGATCCATTGAATGTGATGCCTGGTGTATCCCTACTTCTATTTCATCCAACACATCACCTATTCACGGACACATCTATGGATGGATGGGGGGCCCACCTCGATATCCAGGTTTTGGACGATCGAGGAGCGAGTTTACCAAGTAATCATGTTGGAGTTCATGGCAGTGACACTTGCCATCCGCAAGTGGGTAAGAGACTTGACTGACAAGAACCTACTAGATGCCACAGACAACACAACAGTTGGTAATACCTACATCAAGTAGGGGGGGGGGGACAAGATCACCGCAACTACTCAGCCAAGCGGAAAATTCTTTGGTCGGTGTTGGGAAATCAACATTTGTTGGCCAGACACATCCCGAGATGTCTGAACGTCTTAGCGGACTCGCCATCGGGATGGAATCAAATAATTCCCCCAGAGTGGAAAATTCACCCTGACCCAGACATCATGAAACATATTGCTCATGTCTGGGAGATGCCACACATAGACTTGCCATGAGGTGATACAATCAAATGCCACTGTTCATATCACCGGTCCCGGACCCATTAGCATATGCAGTGGATGATCTGTTACAGGATTGGACTGGAATGGTAGCATATGCATTTCCACCATATGCAATACTTGCGAAGATACTCCAGAAGATCCACGAACACACATGTGTTGTATATCTGATTGTTCCGTGGTGGCCAGCACGCCCGTGATTCCTGGACCTACTGGATCTTTTAGTGGATGTACCAAGACAACTTCCGCTGTGGCACAACCGATAGTCTCAGCCCAGGTCTTGATTTACCGCCACCAACTGGGGCCTTTCCACTTCCAGGTTCAATTGCTCAAGGACACCTTGCTCGGGCCGGATTTTCAGCAGTGGTTCGCTTCAGAATGATAGTCAATCAGGCCATCTTCATCCTCTGTATACCAATCAAAGTTCAAGGGGATCAATCCATCCAAAGCCACTATTCCCCAAGAAGCAGATTTCATACTTTTTCCTCTATACAGATAGAGGCTTGGTACCTTCAAGAGTAGATGGCTACAGAGCAGTTATTGCTCAGTCTGTTCTTCTGGGTACTGGTATTAACCCTGCGACTGATTCAAATTTGACAGAACTGATTAAATCATTCAAAATTATGAATCAATCCGTTTCTCCCAAATTACCGAAGTGGGACTTAGTCCCTGTACTTCGACAGTTGGGAGAGGCACCCTTCGAGTCTATCAATACTATTGACCTCAAGATGCTTTCTCACAAAACTTCCTTTTTGATGGCTCTTGTGTCGGCAGCTCGTGTATTGGAGCTCCATGCGCTCGATTTTAGGACAAACCAGGCATTCCAGGAACTGGAAATTGCGGTATTATCAACAATTCCAGAGTTTGTGGCAAATTCACAATATCTACGACAACATGTCTCGGGAGTTGGCAATTCCTACCTTGTCTGATTTCCTATTGTCCGGTCTTGAATCTGCTTTGGTAATGTGTCCGATTCGAGCTCCTGTGCGTTACATGAATCATACTAAAGATCTTAGGGGTGGCCAGAGGTGTCTGTTTATCCTTTCGATCCCAAAATCAAACAAGAAATTAGCAAAAATTCGATTTCGAGTTGGCTCAAAAATACGATTAGAATATGGCTTACAACTCAGCTACGGGAAGGCAAGCCACGCTTGTCAATGTTTCAGGTCATGAAATTAGAGCACTAGTAGCATCGTGGTCACTGTGGACAAATAGATCAGTGACTGATGTAATGAGAGCGTGTTATTGGCGGTCAAATATGACCTTTGCCTCCTTCTACTTTCTACCGCCCAGACATGACGTTGGCATGTAATGATCTCTACTCAATTGAACCCATAATATCGGGTCCTAGGCCAGCAAGATATGACCTGGACGACTGATTTTACCCTGTTTTTACTGGTGAGTGATTCTTTCTTCTCTATTCCTTTCTAGGAACAAAGAGTGTGGGGGGTATGTCACATGTCACTCATGATTGAAAGTCAGGAAACTCCAGTAGTACATATAGACCATCTCAGTAAACTCAGATATAATATCACGGAATATTACATCTGACTTTTTATAGTGTCAACATTAAGATGCTTCAGAGTGTGAGGAGAAGATCTTTGATTCCTTTACTGACCATCTCCGCTACACACTCTAGTCCCTTTCACTGCATGTGATGCCCACATTCCTTACTGTGGCATTCCATGCAATATGCAATAAGTGCAGAAGTGAGGTAAGATTTCAGCACAAATTACTTTATAATTTTACAAGTAAATTTCATGTTATTAGGCTAAAACTTACCTCACTTCAACTGATGCCCAACCTCCTCCTATGCAACGGTTTTCATATTTTCCTTTTTATGTTCTTCAATTTACTTCTTTTGGTTTTACAGCTACTAGCTTTAGAAAGTGCTCAGTGGTTGGTATCTCAAGCATGACTGACTGCAGAACTGTAATTCGCCTCGCTTATCTGCCCATGTTTGACGCTGGTTTGAGACGTCACATCAGACCATCTGGTCGGACGTCAATATGTGTAACATTCAGTCTTTGGGAGGCTGTCTCACATGATGTCACAATCATGGAAAGATAATTGATGACAGTTTGCCATCGGAATTCAGCTGGGCTCGGTGTAGCAACTTTCAAAAGTTTCTGGCAGACAACCTACTTCAAATAAAACCAAGCGAAGTAGATCTAGACCAATATTTCTAATATTATTATACCTATATATGATAATTTGCATTTCTTCTACAAGATGAGTATGCCTTCTAGCAAAGCTATATATTAGAATAAGCATGCCTTCTCCAGTAGAGGTATGCATTAGGATACAGACCTATCAACCCTCATGCATTTGGTGCAAGGCTCGCGCAGTTGGCATCTGTCTCACACTCTCTGCGGCTAAATCAAAATCTCATGCATCTGGGCATTTTCAAGAAATTATATCTAAAATAACCAAGAATTCTTCAAAATTGCCCCAGTTTGTAGAAAAAGGAGTCAATAATTTCAAAATTTTCCTAGACTTGGTTGGAAAGTATCCATTTATAGCCTTCGTGAATGGTGAAATGTATAGTGGTAGGCTGTTATATGAAATAAAAATGCGAAAACTGTATTGTATGAAATGACGCCGATAAATTCGCATTTTTCGGGGGCTCGTGTCTCCTAGGCGGATACACTCAAATCTCACACATTGACAAAATCATCACTGGAGAGGTCTGAGGATATGTCTTCTCCAGTAGTATGCCTTCCCCAGTAAAGATACATGTATGTAGGATAAGTGTGCCTAAAAGTATGCATTAGGCTAAATATGCCATCTCAAGTAAACAGATATACATGTATTAAGGACTCGAGGCCCGGGGTAGCGCCTGATACTAGACACCCTCATGCATTCTGTCTCATTTCATCACAACCACTTCACATACATATATATGTTTTATATGGTTGGAAAGATCACGATTCGGGCGTTCCAAATAAAGTAAAAATTTAATTCTTACGTTTATTTCACCGGTTTTGTTGCAGTTAGAAAACAGTTATTTCAAAAAAATAATGTCTTTTTTATATCGCTAATTTCACCTATTATTTTACAAGTAACGAGTCCGAGATTATGCATGGTGTTAATAAACCTTTCAAACCAAACAAGTGTGTCTCAGTTTTTGTTTTAAGCTCTTAGAAAAAGTTTGAGAGCGTTGTAAAGTTTATTTTTCGAAACAAAATGAAAGTCTATTTCAAGTTCCAATAACTTCAAAACAAAGCAACATTTTGAAAAACTGAGACACATTCGTTCGGACTGTAATGTATACATTATGTTCCCTAAAAATTGAGATGATCGGATGAAAAATAAAGAAGTTATTAGCAAGTTTGTATGTACCAGCTGTGTAAAAAATTATATCCGATATAGACCGTAAACAAAAATAATCTACTTTTCAGATGATATTCCGTAATTATTATCCGCTACTTCGTGATAAGGACACAATATTCTCACACAACATATAGGGATAATAGACCAAACGTTCTTTAATCACTTTGGAACAATATATTTTGAGAAAGTGTAGAAAACCAGCCACGAAGATGAATTTTTATGCCCCGTTGGTCAGTTTTCACGCCTTCCGAAATCCCTCACTGCGGGTGATTGAGTAGACGTCGAGCATTCAAGAGAAGGCTTACGGAGATGTGATTTGCAGCAATTGGACATTCATGGATTTAATTGCCGACTGAAAAAGGTCTAGCTCAAGGAAAGAGAAGAAAACTGGTCAGTCCACAGACCTCAAACGGGGAAAAAACAGACAGCGGCCATTTCCGGTGTGGAGTTAAAAAACTTTACTATTATTGCGAAAGTATACAATTTGCGGGAATAATGTTTGCCTTTTCTTATAATTATATGTACGATGGTGAATACGTAAAGTATTTATTTTGAATAAATACCTCACTTAAATACCTCTACATTTGCCGCATGTATAATGCGATAATGCAGTATGAAGTAATACTGAATCGGAGGTATATATGACCGAACAGCAGAAGTCGTGTAATAATGTTTATCAAAGTTTCTTTTTGCCGGCATGCGTGTCCTGCTAATCTTGTAACGTTTTCTTCCCATGATTGTGTTGGCAAGTAAGATATGTTGATAGAATGTCAAGTGAGATATTATGAAAAACATTACGCAAATTCGCAATATATATATCTGCATATACCACATGCTTTCCGGAAATGGTTGACCACCTGAGCAGTGTGTTTGTATTTTTTATTTTGTCAAAACACTGAGATAGACCATATAATTTCCTGTTCAATATTTTGTAAACGATGGCGGCTTTGGCAAGAATGTAGTAGAAAAACAACTAATTATAATGAGCCCAGCGTGCGAATTGTGTGTATTGCAGTGACAAGTAATTAGCCAAGGTGCGAAGTCACAGTAGGCGATAACACGGACTGTGAGTAATGCGCGCTAATCCCCACAGCACAAAGTTCTTTCACAGACAGTGAATGTTTGAGAGCTAAAATTTCACGTTTGCAAACATTTTTTAAGGAAAATAACAGAAACACTTGATAGGTTTTTACCCCTCGGCCAACTTTGGCCTATATTGTCGTCGTCATGTACGGCTGTCCATACACGCTTAAAACTAAAGTGTTGAAACTTACTCGTAAAGTGTTGAAATAACCCTCTAAGTGTGTCCACAGGGACTGCTCTTTAAGTGTTGTCCCTGTGGACACACTTAAAGGGTTATTTCAACACTTTACGAGTAAGTTTCAACACTTTAGTTTTAAGCGTGTACGTCCGTACGTACGTCCGTCCGTTCGTTACCGCGATATCTACAGAACCGTTTCATGCATGGCAACCAAACTTGTTACATCTATTTATCTTCATGTAAATCAGAAGCCTATCGAAAATGAGTCATCTCGGACAATATTTTGCAGAGTTATGCCCCTTTTTACAAATAAAAATCCATTTATGATTTGTTATTGTGATAATTTCAGAACTGTTCCATATACAACATCCTAACGTGATACAGTTGTTTCTCTTGACCTAAACTAGATGCCTATCGAAAATGAGTCGTGTCAGAAAGTATTTTGCAGAGTTATGCCCCTTGTCTAATAAAATCCGTTACCGCGATATCTACAGAACCGTTTCATGCATGGCAACCAAACTTGTTACATCTATTTATCTTCACGTAAATCAGAAGCCTATCGAAAATGAGTCATCTCGGACAATATTTTGCAGAGTTATGCCCCTTTTTACAAATAAAAATCCATTTATGATTTATTGTGATAATTTCAGAACCGTTCCATATACAACATCCTAATGTGATACAGTTGTTTCTCTTGACCTGAACTAGATGCCTATCAAAAATGAGTCCTGTCAGAAAGTATTTTGCAGAGTTATGCCCCTTGTCTAATAAAATCCACTAATTCCTATGTTAAGTTTGCATATAATTTCTATATCATGTTTGTATACTATCACATTTATTTATTGATTGAATGGCTGATTTATTGATTTATTCTGTTACACAATGCGAAGAATGCCTGCAAATCTGTTTTGAAAATGACACTAGATGCCTATCAAAATGAGTCGTGTCAGAAAGTATGCCCCTTGTCTAACAAAATCCACTAATTCCTATGTTAAGTTTGCATATTATTTCTATATCATGTTAGTATACTATCACATTTATTTATTGATTGGATGACTGATTTATTGATTTATTTTCTTAGACAATGCAAAGAATGCTTGCAAATCTGTTTTGAAAATGACATACATGTGCCATTTAGTATACATGTACATGTACTGTATTTATCTAGCCATGTGTACTGTTGTTTTGGTGAGACATCGATACAGCTCTTTCAATTTATTCCAGAAACAAATTAATTTAAGGGGAGAAAAACTTTTCTTTTTTTTTCAAAGAAAGTACACTTACAATACCAGGGGTAAATATTTCTTCCCACAAGCCAATCAATTGGTAGAGACACCCTTACATTATAATAGCTGGGGTTCAGAGCCGAGGGGTTTCGATAGCGCAGCTTCATGTTTCTTCAACTTTTGAAATATGCAAAGAAAAAAATATCAATAGTTTGAGCCTATTCCCCGGGCCTCGAGTCCTTAAAATGAGTATGCCTTCCCCAGTAAAGATATGTAGGATAAGTATACCTTCTCCTATACAGGTATGGTCTAGAATAAGTATGCTTTCTCCGGTAAAGGTATGTATCAGGTTATATGTCTTCTCTGTCAGAAAGGATTTATTAGGTTATATATTCCTTGTCAGGTAAAGATATGTAGTAGGATAAGTATTCGTACCCAGTAAAGGTATTTATTAGGAGAATTAAGTATGCCTTCTTCAGTAAAGATATGTATTACTTTCTGTATGCATTATCCAGTAAAGGTATTGTATTAGTTTATATATGCCTTCCCCAGTAAATGTATGTATTAAGAGAAGTATTCTTGCTCCAGTAAAGGTATGCATTAGGATAAGTATTGTCTTCTTCAGTAAAGGTATGTATTAGGTTATGTATACTTCTCCAGGCCCCACCCATGGGGTCCCAGGTGTTAAAAAGAATAGAACCCTACTTGTGTGGTTTCCGGGTATGAAAAAGAATAGGAACCAAACGTTGTGTAATGACTGAAATAGTGTTGAAAGCGACATTGAATCATATTCACTCATTCACTCTCCAGTAAAGGTATGTATTAGGACAAGTATACTTCTTCTACATTTATTACCTGTAAATGAAATACATATTATCAGATTATTGGGCAGATATGTCTTCGTTAGTCAATATTCCTCCTCCAGTAGTCTTATGACATGCATGCCATGCCTTTCCCAGTACTTGTAAAGGTACATGTACATATTTATTTCAGACAAGTATGGGCTTGGGATCAGATGTCGTACACTTTTCACGGTTTATTTTAATTTTATATAAAAGTTATTTCTTGAGAGACACAATAACTGACGTGGTTAGTGCTGGGATCAAGTTGAGCGGATTACTGGAATGTGATGATTTAACTGTGAATGTTCATTCAGAGATAGAGAGAAGCAGTCAAAAAAAACCAATGACTGTGCCCCCGGTCACATGACTTAAACACAACTGTCGAAATGGGATTGTTGTCTGGCTTTCGTGGAATGAACATCATGGTCATCAGTCATGTTACATATATTGGCTGGCGATAAAATGGACTCCCCGTGTGATGGAAACCACAAGTATCTCCCAGAAAACAATTTAAAAAAACATAATTCCAATCATACCAGGAAGTAGACATTGACAGACAAACTAAACTTCACCCCCGCACATACGCAATCCACATACGAAGTACCCACTCGTCTGAATGCGCACACATGTGAGGTGTAAAAGATTTGATCCGTACGAGAACTGATCCCAAGCCTGTATAGTACTGATGTAGGTATAGCCTTTTGTGGTGAAGTAATAGTATTTGTTGTTAACTTTCAGGTGCATTCACTTGCCCGATTAACTATTACAGAGCCACAGTTTGGAATTCTCCCAACGCTAGGCGCTTGAAGAAACTAGAGCGCCCATGTCTCATCATCTGGGGTGATGCAGACAAGGCTCTCGATGTTGCATTAGCAAAACTTTCAGGGGTCGTACTATTGTCTGGCCGGCTGCCTGGCCGTGCCTGGCCGTGCCAGGCCGTGGCCAGGCATTGTCAGGCCGGCTCAATTACGTGCATTCTAAAGGGAATTACAGCTATTTGTTGATCTTACTATAATGTTTATACAATTCTGCTTTTATCTAGTATATTTTCAGGTGTATATCGGCACTTCTCAGGCCCGTGGTGGTCGATTTAATCTTCCATGCTGGAAATCCCGGCAAAACAAAGATGGCGGCCGACCAGCTAGGCGGGGTGCATGTAAAAATCAGATTTTCACATACGAAACGGGATTGCTTGACCAGGCTTTGTCAGGCCGGCTCGATTACGTGCATTCTTCACAGATATATTATAATAAATTGATAATTAGTGTTATTTAATACATTGAGAGAATAAAACTGGGGGAAAAATTGTCACATTTATGGTCATTTATGCCCCACATTTATGTGCACGGCCCGGCCATGCATTGTCAGGCCGGGTCTATTACGTGCAATTTTCACGGAATTACAGCTATTTGTTCTACATATATATTATATTAAAATGATAATTAGCGTTATTGAATATACTGAGATTACATGTATGTATTTTCCATGTATTGTTTCTGGGAAAATAAAACGGGGGAAAAACTTGTCACATTTATGTGTTTGTCAATTATTGCGATACTGAAACTATAAGTCGGGTCAATAGCCGTGATCGAGATCTGTCCAGAAAATCAGTACAAGCCAGCATGAGTACATATTACGATTTTTAATATTGAATTGTAATCAAATGGACCATCAAAATCAAATCCATCAAAGGAGCAATTAGTGTAGAAGCGTGTTTTTTATATGACCGCTAAATTATTTGACGTTGTCAACATATTTCCACTACAAATCTCAATAACATCAAGGGAAGCGATCAGATGTTAAAACAGCTAGAACTATACCTGTGGAGAAACCCTGCTCAAAGTCGAAATTAATGTTCCGACTTAAAGGGAAGCAGGTTGATATTGAAACAAAAAAGCTTAGCAATACCCGTCGAGAAGCCTTGCTCAAGGCCCAAGCCGAAAGTAAAGGGGCCAAAGTAAAGTTCCGACTTCAAGGGAAGCGGTTTGATGTTGAAACAAAAGCTTAGTAATACCTGTGGAGATGTCCTGATCATTTCTTTGGACCTTATTTTCAAACATGATCTTTGTTCAAATTATTTTATTATCATTGGATGATAATTACAGTTAATATAAAACCCAAACAACATCTTGATCAGTATACCATCTTGTACGCATTCTGCTACATCCTAACTTCACATCGCTCACGTATCTTTTCCATAATTATGTCATCTAGAGTGCTAATCGCGGGACATTCGCAGGCCAAGTACTTTGACCAGTACGTCGACGACCCACGGTTCGACATCTTTGCCCAGTCTGGGTTGAAGATAGATGAAATGTGGCCCAACATTGCCGACCGAGTGGCAAACTATCAGGTAAGCAATCCGAATCCCGACGAAATGCATGATTAACAATATACCTAAATCATGGAGCGACTTAAATGTAAATAATATTTCATTTAAAGACCAAATTAAAGATAATTTAATGACCAAGTTAACGATTTATTCCATGATTCTACCATTTATGTTACAATGTTCTCATTTGTATTACAGGTTATCGCCTTCCATCTCGGCGCCAACGACCTCCGCGAACATAGTTACCAGGAGGTGCTCGAGAAATACCAAACATTGGTTGAAAATGTCTGGAAGAAAAATCCAAGGTGAGTTCAGTATTATCATCATGTAAGCGTTAAATTCAAAGGAACGATCTTCTTTTTTTATACTACTTTGTGAGGAAGATTATTGGAAGTAAACTAATGAATGTTATTTGTATTTTTTTCAGTGCCATAGTATTGACATGCAGCATATTGCCAAGAGGCCAGAACCATTTCCTGGGAAGAGAACTCCGTGCTTCCTTTCTTTCTTGGAACCACTTAAGACGCGATTTCAAACACTGGCTTCGCAATCAGTCCGCAGATCAAAGCAATATAGCTGTTTACATTAATGATCTGGTAACTATGTTACAGTGTGAAGACGAAGCAAGTTTTCTGATTGTGAGCCAGGGTTTGATATCTAAGTGGTCCCAAGGTGTAGTTGACCATTTTAATAGTGAATTAAAACCCGACATACTGAAGTTTTCCGGACGTTGGAATATCGAGAAGCATGCAGGAATGTTTGACCCGTATTCAGGAATCACTAACAACATTTCGGAAAGTTTAAATTGTGTTATAAAACGATTAACTGAATGGAAAGAAGTGCCTCTTGATGTCTTGGCTTTGAGTCTATATTATGTTCAAAATTTCTACTATTACGAAATTATGCGCGGCTTTGCCGGAGTAGGCAACTATTCTTTGAAAAAGCAATTCCTGCATGCTTCAATTCCCACTGACGAGTTAGTATTACCGACAAGACTTGTGGCACCCGATGACATAATAGACTTCGTGAAAAATGACATACTTTTTGCAGATTCGAAAGACGAAAAATGTGAGACATCGGACAGCGGTGCCAGTTTGACTGAGGTAACAAATACTGACCAAGACGGGGAATGTAGCTCAAAAGATTCTGACAAACCAGGGGAATTGACTGAGACTAAAGTAATCCATCCTACTTCTACTACCGATGAAATCAAGACATGTCGCAAAAATATGAGCCAGGTTTCGCTAGCCCGTTTAACTGTGGAGAATAAGGGGGTGGTCTATGTTAGTAATTTGAAATCTTTCGTGGTAGAGGGTAGCGGGGGAAAAACCTATGCTGTTAAATTGTTCCCAAAACCATGGTGCCCATGTCCGTCGACAAATACCTGTTATCATATTTTGGCGGCGAAATTGTTTATAGGTGATTCGGTAGTAGAAGACACCAAAGACAGACGTATTAATTTGAGACAGTTAACGAGGAACAGTAGAAAGAAATTAGATAAGAAATCTGGTAGGAAGCGACCGAGACCGACTGACATAGATACAGAAATTATCCCTGCCCCCGACTCTGAAGAGACGGTTAGAAAGCGACAAAGACCAGCGGACGATGGAATACCCGACACTGAAGACAATGACTGTTTATTCATAAATCATTCAGTGGATCATGGGGAGGCTATTATTGTCAGTGACAATGACGACACCGAAATTGTCAAAACACCATGGGTGTGCGGTCTTTTTAGTGAACACAAAGACAAAATACTAAACAAGGATCTCATCTGTTCTGATATAATTAATGCAGCACAGAAAATCATATCAAAACAGTACGAAACCATCAATGGTTTCCAGCTCACCAATAAGTCTCCCCTGTATGATGAATCTAGCGGAAGGTGGTCTTATAATATTCGAATGAAAAAAACCACATCGACATCAGCGCAGATTCATCATACAGGGAAGAATCATTGGGTTACTTCAGTATTGGATGAGAAAAACACCGTTTATCTATTCGACAGTCTCCTGAATCCACGCAATGAGCTGACGGCCTCCACCGAGATACAGCTGGCAACGGTATATGGTGAAGCCAAAAAACGATTTTTTAATATTAAAATCCCAACCGTCCAACAACAACCCAACGGTTTTGATTGCGGCGTATTCGCTATCGCCAATATGGTCGAATTCTGTAATTCAGGATATACAGGCAAAGATGATATTAGATATGACGTGGGTCTTCTGAGGAAACATTTAATCACTTGTTTGGAGAAAGGATATTTTTTGCCATTTCCGAAATGTGAAACACCGGCAGAAAATATCCTAAACTTCACAACCGTCACAAACTCCAGAATTTATTGTCATTGCCCATGTGGATTGCCAGACTGTTATGATGACATGGTCGGTTGTGAAGCCAGGAGTGGAAAAAAATATTGCAATAATTGGTCCCACAAGTCCTGTGCAGGACAAACTGAAAATTGGTTCTGTAAAACACATATTTAACGTTACATTTTAATTGCAATCTTAGGTTAACGTTCATTACTTTTTATTGCCAGTTAATGTTATCTTTCATTCCTCCTATTATTATTATTTGTTAAATTTATCATTATTCATTACTATTATTATTTGTTATAGTTATCATTATTCATTCCTATTATGTTATTTGTTATAGTTATCATTATTCATTCCTATTATGATTTGTTAATGTTATTATTGAAATAAAACAAGAAATCTGAATCAATGTCATCGTGTTCCATTTACCCGACTTATAGTTTCAGTATCGCAATAATTGACAACCACATATAATTTTTTCCCCAGTTTTATTGTCCCGTAATTATCAATTTATTATAATATATCTGTGAAGAATGCACGTAATCGAGCCGGCCTGACAAAGCCTGGTCAAGCAATCCCGTTTCGTATGTGAAAATCTGATTTTTACATGCACCCCGCCTAGCTGGTCGGCCGCCATCTTTGTTTTGCCGGGATTTCCAGCATGGAAGATTAAATCGACCACCACGGGCCTGAGAAGTGCCGATATACACCTGAAAATATACTAGATAAAAGCAGAATTGTATAAACATTATAGTAAGATCAACAAATAGCTGTAATTCCCTTTAGAATGCACGTAATTGAGCCGGCCTGACAATGCCTGGCCACGGCCTGGCACGGCCAGGCACGGCCAGGCAGCCGGCCAGACAATAGTACGACCCAACTTTCAGCCAAGTATGTGTCTGATTTGACGGTTAACATCGTCGAAGGTTGCAGTCATTGGGTTCAGATGGACCAGCCTGACAAGGTGAATGAACACATTAAAGAGTTCCTCAAAGGGAAGAAACTGGAGTAACACTGCCCTCTTTAGAGAGTTCCTCAAAGGGAAGGAACTGGGAAAACCCATTTTCTCTGGATAACTAGATACATCTTCTTTGCCATAATCAATTGTGCCAATTTCAGAGTGTAGTTATTACCTATTTTTTAATGATTATCATGCATTTATGAGAGTATCAGTGTTACTGGCATGACTGGAGTCCATTTTTCTATTTTGTAAAATTGAATTTGTACATCTATGATTTCCATTATCCTCCTAAATGTGTTCCGACTCTCCATAATACCAAATTCATTGAAATGAAATCCTATATGTTGAACTGTTTAATCAGAGATACATGTATATAAGCTGATGATATTGATTTGTACATGTATTTGATTCAAATGAATCGGCCTTTCCCACATGCTCTTGTATGGAAAATATTTTTAAATAGTGAAAATTCATTCAAGGAGAATCTTTTCAACATGGTTTTTCTTCGTAAATTTGCACAATGTAAATGCTCGGTGAAATAAGGTGTTTTACAGAAATGATCCACTCAATGTAATAATTGCGAAGATTAGCTGTGATTAGCTGTATGGCACCATCATATTTGTATGAGAAAGCATCGCTCTATGGGCAGTGACATTCTTTTTCATTGATAGCACCACATGGTGTTCGACACAATGCTAACATCATATCCACTCAACTTGGACATCATTCTCCTCAAGTCTGATGTAATTTTACCTCAACTCGGATGTATCTAATGGTGGCACATTACTGTTGGTTAGCACGAAATAAAAATACTCTGTCTGACATAAAATGGATTATGCCTACAAAACATATCCATTCACGAAGAAATTATCAAAGAGGAAGGATAGGCGAGTTCTCCATGAAGGTGGCTCATGGGGCAAACATGCGTGATGACGTCATTTTGGAAGATTTGTCTCCATTTAACATCATCAATTTCCTAGCAATAACGAACCGACAGCTGTAGGCTAATGGGGATATGAGGAAAAGCCATTTTTACCCCTCAGCCCATAGGGCTGTGGGGTCTTGTCGTTGCCATGTACGTACGTCCGTCCGTCAACATGTTCTTGTCCGCTGAATATCTGCAGATCTATGAAGTCGGGCCTGACCAAACTTTGTTGAGAGCTTCCTGAATGTTGACTGATGAAATGATTAGATTTTCAGATGGCTATGATTATTTCATGATTTTTAATTTTTTTTTTTATTATTTATTCATGGCTCAGCTTTTGCACTGTTATCTATGCCCGTCAACATGTTCTTGTCCGCTGAATATCTGCAGATCTATCAAGTCGGGCCTGACAAAACTTTGGTGAGAGCTTCCTGAATGTTCACTGATGAAATGTTTAGATTTTCAGATGGCTGTGATGATTTCATGATATTTTTTATTTTTTTTATTATTATTTATTGATGGCTTAGCTTTTGCACTGTTATCTATACCCATCGGGAACCCTTGGTTGCATGTTTCAGTGTGAATTTTGAAGGTTCTCTGATACAAGAAAGCCTGGTCCATTCAAGATTCTCATTGAATGAAGGACAACATTTTTCTTTAATTTTGCTATTAAATCATTCTATTCTACATCATATGATTTATCCTAAAACTTTTGCATGAACCATATTGGTGTCCACACATTTAACTGGTACAACATAATGCTTCAATTTTTGTCACCAAACATGTTACTGTACCTTGGAAATTATTTAAAACGAGTGATTAGGAGAGCCCATTTTTAGCCTGACTCGGGGCAATTTTGAACCAGTTTGCATACTTGGAGCTTACCTCCCCCCCAAATAATGATAAGGGTGCATGGACCTGTGTCAATTAGTGTGTTTACTTGTTATCACACTTGTGCAATGCATAAATTGCCACTGATAGAGCTACACTTTCTTGCATGCTGTAATCCCAGCACACCAGTCACGTGAAACCGAAGTCTGTTATATACAGTATCCAGGGATTTTTTGCGGGTTCCGATCCCAAACTCCCAGTTTCTTTTCGTAATTCATTATTGAGGGTCCAATTTTTTAAAGTGAATTTCGGCACAAAGAGCCTGTGATCAATCCCAAAACAGAGGTTTATTAACATGAAATTCAATACCCAGCTATGCAATCGGATCGATATTGAGGCTCCCGGAAGCTTTTTCTAAGAGTATTTCCATCAGAAATCCTTTCAAATTGAACTTTCGTTTTTTGTTTCATTTGAGTTTTGGGCGCCCATATGTTTTCCGAAACTAAATTGGCTCTAGATGCAGCCCTGATCCCACTTGACTAAAAACAGGCTGAGGGGTCCACGCACCTTTTAGGTGCTTGCCTGCAATTCATGTTCATATTTTATTGTCAAATGTTGGATGTGGATGTAAAGAAAAATGTAAAATGAAGAGAGCCCATTTGTTTCACAGAGATACATGTATTCGCAGTTTAAAAAATAATGGTAGGTTCCCCCATGGGCCTTTAAGCACCTTGACCCTTTCTTTAAATACATGTAGAAGGGTACTACATGAACAGGGCATATGTACATTAATTCTAATCAAAACTAGTTTATTTGTCAAGCATGGGGAGAAATGACATTTAACAGGCCAGACATATCCAACAATGGACCAGGGAGTACATTTACGCTGGACTATGGGAGGCATCCTTATTATTAGTGAAAGATCAGTTGCTTATGGCATTATTTTACTTGTTAAATATATTTAATATATTAAAGACTGAAGCACTCATTATAATTTTGGGGACTAACAAAATAGTTTATGAACAAATGGCTTGCAATATTGAAGCCTTTAATTTACAGTTGAATTGTATCCAAAATTTTGGGAATTATTACTAATACTTGCATATTTCATTGATTTTATTGTACATGTAAAATTTACATATTATAATTTAGTACTTTAACATTATGATGAATAGCAACAGTAATATTAATATTGCTGCGTTGTGTGTAAGATTGACTTCTCAGATATGATAATCCCTGGAATAATTCAATCCTGCTATCAAAATTAAATCACTCTCAATTTTGGGGATAAAATTAGAGCGGCAGTTCTAATAAATTTGATTACCCTATTAAATCATTCAAATAAACGAAGAAATAATGGATTGTTTGCATGATTTTGGACCATTTTGTCAACTTGCTGTCCTTATAAATTTGAACAACCCCGGATTTTACGGTTGGAATTTTAACTTCCTGTGATTGAATTATTAGACGGCCTATTACCTTGTCTGATGTTTCTCGTCATCAGAATAGGGTTGAAATTACCCTGATTTTACAAATGGAATTCAGCTTTCCATTTGTAATGAGTTACACGTGACGTGATAGACACGCAAACAAACTGTTCTAGTATTATATTGTCTCCTATTTTGTGATCTGCCTCGGATTTTTTATACACCTGCCAAAAAGCGACCATGATGGTGATTTCCCTATCTGTCTGTCCAATCATATCCGGTTATATCATTTTCTGCGACATTTTTCATATAGTCACATTTTCGGTGCGAGAAGGTACATTAGTGGTAGACTATGTTTTGTGTACCAGAATTCAGGTCACACTGTCAAGGTTATGGATGTGAATTGTTATGTATATCTGCTCATTTTTCGGTCTGTCACCAGGGTATTGTTGTTTTCTGTGCGATATCATAAGTTTCAGTTTTATGGATTGATACCAACCTTTGGTATATCTCTTGATAGAGCTAAAAAAGAACTCTGAACAAGATTTTGCGGGCTGGAGGTCATTTTAGGGTCACGGTCACTATGACCCGAAAACTATGAAATAGTTGAATATCTTACAGCGCCGTGGAATGTGACCCAATTCCTGGTATATCACCAAGTCCAGGCAAACCTATTGATTTTGACTGTTCCAGTCTGTCTATTAAAATCTGTTATCCATGGGACCTCTCCAGTTCTACATTAAGATATACCATCACCTCAACAGAATAGAACATGAATTGCAGGCAAGCACCTTCCTCAGCCTTTTTTTTTTTTTTAGTGAAGTAGGCTCAGGGTTGCAGCTAGAGCCAATTAAGTTCCGGAAAACATATGGGCGCCCAAAACTCAAATGAAATTGTTTTTCAATTTGAAAGGATTTCTGAAGGAAATACTCCTAGAAAAAGCTTCTGGGAGCCTCAATATCGATTCGATTGCATAGCTGGGTATTGAATTTCATGTTAATAAACCTCTGTTTTGCGATTGATCACAGGCTCTTTGCGCCGAAATTCACTAAAACAAATTGACCCTCAATAATGAATTACGAAAAGGAACTGGGAGTTTGGGATCGGAACCTGCAAAAAATCCCTGGATACAGCCCTGCGGATACAGTTTGTGTGATTTCTGTACCATAAATAATAGACTTCGTTTTCACATGAGTGGTGTACTGGGATTACAGCATGCATGAAAGTGTAGCTTTGTTAGTGGCAATTTATGCATTGCACAAGTGTGATAACAAGTTAATGGCATAGAATCACACTGATTGACACAGGCCCACCATTACCATTATCATTATAATGGGGGGGGGGAGGAAATAAGCTCCAGGTATGCAAACTGGTTCAAAATTGCCCAGAATCAGGCTAAAAATCGGCACTCCTAATCACTCGTTATAAATAATTTCCAAGGTACAGTAACATGTTTGGTGACAAAAATTGAAGCATTATATGGTTGAAGTTCATGCGAAAGTTTTAGGATAAATCATATAATGTAGAATAGAATGATTTAACAGCAAAATTGAAGAAAAATATTGTCCTTCATTTAAGGTAACGCGAAATTCAAACTAACAGGGGTTCGCCAGTTATTTCATATTATACTTCTGAAATAAAATATGGATTGTGCAAAAGCTTTGCATAAATCATGTAGCAAATTGAAGAAAAATGTTGTCCTTCATTTAAGACGATGCGAAATTCAAACCTAACAGGGGTTCAATACTGCGGGAACCCCCCCCAAAAAATCATGAAATCATCATAGCCATCTGAAAATCTAATGATTTCATCAGTCAACATTCAGGAAGCTCTCACCAAAGTTTGGTCAGGCCCGACTTCATAGATCTGCAGATATTCAGCGGACAAGAACATGTTGATGGGCATAGATAACAGTGCAAAAGCTACGCCATCAATAAATAATAAAAAAAATAATTAAAAATCATGACATCATCATAGCCATCTGAAAATCTAATCATTTCATCAGTCAACATTCAGGAAGCTCTCACCAAAGTGTGGTGAGGCCCGACTTCATAGATCTCCAGATATTCAGCGGACAAGAAAATGTTGACGGACGCTAGGACGGACGGACGGACGTACGTACATGGCAACGACAAGACCCCACAACACTATGGGCTGAGGGGTAAAAAGCCTGTTGACTTTGAAGTCAGAAGGTCAAGCTCACTGACTTCACAATCAAGGCAATCTTGTATTTGGGGAAGGCTGGTTGTTCAGCTCCACAATTTTAAATCTGGTTGAACTGTTGGTCTGGCATATATAATGACCCCAATTCTAGCTCTGGTATAGCCTTGTTCCATACTACGTGAGAACGTTGTTCTCACGTAGTATAGAACAAGGCTATACCAGAGCTACCCCAATTCAGGCTAACAGTCTCGCAATACGCAATCATATATTTTCTAATCATTCATAACATTTTTTACTGCTATGCCTATAACTATTTCTCGGCACAATTTACTTAGTTTACTCAATATTATATCGAGTAGTAAAGCTCAGTGAACAGTCCATGTAACCAAGATAATCATTCTAGATTCAATAACAAGATTTGACTTAGATCTAATCCTCAATGGCGGAGGTGGCTGATTTTATTCAGATGTGATGGCACATCATTGAACCTCTACGATTATATCTAAAATTCCACAATACATATTCTCGCTGGGGTTTTGTTACTTAATACCAAGAAAATGTTCCAATGATGGGATTTTGTAATAAATCTTCCTTTGACTTTAGATTAAACCCGAGTTGTATTGTAGTTCGATTTTTCTCTTTGGTGAAGATACAATCTCCCACCAGCACTATAATTGAAGTTAATCCTTGGACATTACTATTTGCCCCTATATCAGTGGCAGGTTCATTGATGCATGGCTCCTTGCAGTTTGTTAATCTGTTCGCTTTCCTGTCTCTTTAGCATAGGAAATATGTTTTTCTGTAGCCTAGTAAATCAATTAATTTTACTATTCCAGAAAAGGACCATTATGCTTACATTTATGATAATTTGAGAAACTTCAGATCGAAACTAGTACAATTATCATCTTTTAAAATTATTTAATAATACAGATTGGAAAGTGAGGGATTAACGAACCACAAATCAGACTCGTCAATGCACCTACCACTGCAGGCCATGACATTGAGTCCATTGCTTAAACGAAAAAAAGGTTAGCGGTATTTCATGTGGGTAATCTTTGGGTTAGGTTACGTAAAACTTTAATTCGTAACATGAAGGTTACGTGAAAAGGTTATAGTGAATCCTTAGACAATATCTCTGCTCGAATAGCAGTGACTTCTATTGGAGCAGAGAGTATTGTCTAAAAAGTAACTTCAGTTATAGTACAAGTGTGTGATTCAGGACTGACTGTGGAAGGACTATGTCCTGTATAATATTTTCTTCAAGATATTATTGAATATTTTCTCGAATCTTGCTTCAAGATCAGCTAATTACCAACACTTAAGTCCATTTTAGTTTATCATTCAATATAAGATGTGATATATATTACATTCTCAGAAGCTCAAAATTGTAGACCTTTTCAGATATACGGGCGTATATTGAAGCCCGTTGGCTCTTGTTTTAGTTGGTTTTTGTACCAGTACAACACCGGAAGCAAATTCGCTACAGGATGGTTTTATGATTTTAGCTTTTAACATTTCATCAATTTGAGTCCTGATAATTTCCCTCTGTTCTGGACTATGTACTTCTGTATGGTTTTGTTCTTTAAGGTAAAGTCCCTGGCTCTAATCTAATGCGATGTTACCCCGGAAGCACAACCTACATCTGTTGAACTAACCGCAAATATACCCCTGTTACGATTAAGCAGATATTGGAGTTCATCTTTTTGTTCATTGGACAAAGGGCATTCCGACAAATCTGTATTAACAGGGTTTAGAATTGGTGACTCAATGGTCCTTTCCTTCATTGGAGTTTCATTGAATGAATCTGAATCTAAAGATATAATTGTGTCGTCTGGAGACACAGTTGGCATATATCTGAGGTGTAGATTGACATCTGGGCTATATTTAATCAATGTCTTTAAGCCGATCAATCCCAGGTCGTCGAGGACGGGAGTGCCTGATATTATTTCAATGATCCTAAAGGGCATTGGACCATGTAATTTTATAGGTACGTCTGTTTCACAGAATGGACCAACTACTGTGTTCTCCAGAGCGCAGACTGCGACATTTTGAGAAAGAGATATAGACTGAAAATCGATGATCGCCCCATTTGGCTTCAAGAAATCATTCCCCAAAATTAATTGAGAGGATAATTGCTCTATTACCTGTAAACAAATGTCTTTCGTGTTACTCCCTAAGGTCATTTGGACCCGTATTTTACCTTTCAACTTCATGTTCTGTCCGTTTACAGTCGTTATTTGCGTCAAGTTCGATTTTCTAAGACTATATCTTTCTTTTCTCTTAATTTCATAAACATTCTATAAGAAATCGCACTAATTTGCGCCCCTGTGTCTAGAAGCGATAAAATAGGAATTCCTAATATGTTCTCGGGAACAATATTATCGGCATAAATTGTACAGTCTTCCTGAACAAATTTACTCATGAGGACAATATTTTGACTTACTCCAGTGTGTTTCTCCCTGTTAATTTCTTGACTAATTGACCCACCACAGGAAATATTAGTGAAATCCTCTATTCGTTTACATTTCTCCCACGTATGTTACGCGAATTTCCAACACATCTTGATGGACATAGATTTGCATAATGTCCTCTTCTATTACATGCGAAACAAATTAGGACTTGAACTATTGCGTCTGCAGGCTGAAATTGGATGTCCAAAAATCTGACATCGCTCACAATAAAGTCTGTTATAATTTGATTGCTGAACATTTTGTCTGTAATTATTTGACCCATCGGAATTTCTAAAGATGCCTTTCCAATTTTGTCTATTCCTAATTTCCGCTATAATTTCCGTCCTGATTTGGATTATTCCATTGCCGGTTCATTCGGGTATTAGTCTGTTGTAGTTGTTGGTCTGATGCATTTATTTGTCCTTTCACTTGTCGGATTTCCTGGAAGATATCTGAATTTATTTCAGTCATGTCAGCTGCATTGGGTTTCAGATCTATCGTGGCTGCTTGTACTTTCATTTTACTGGCCATCTCCGCTAATTTACTCTGCTGAATTACAGCCCGTAATGTTTTGAGGTTTTGTAATACCACTTGGTATTTAAATTCTGGTTTTAGTCCTCTAATCATTGCTAATCTTGTGGCATCTTCATCTTCTTGTAATTTACCCATTAAAAGTACTAAAAAATGATTAGGTTTTGCCTAATCTTGAATATTATTGAGTTGAAAATAAGTGTCAAATCTTGTCAACAAAACACGCGCATTTTCGCTATAGACAGGCCTAAAAATGGCGATGGTCGCGTTATTCCTAATAAATTTCCTGCTTGTGCCATGTTGACTTGTACTGGTTCGTTTAATATGTCAATGCCTTGATCAACTATAATATTTTGATCCTCCGCGGCGTCAAGGTCTTGATTTTCATGGTCAAGATTGTGTTCTTAATACCTCGTTATCTACCTCTGTCCCTTCTTCTGCCGCGCCTTGAATAATGTCGTGTTGGTCGGCCACAATTAATGTTTCGGGTTGCTCATTTATAGGGGGAAGTGGGACGTTATGTATCAATCTGCATGGGGGTTACTAGCCTCTTGTTATTCCTTAATAGCATGAATAATAAGCATAATACTGTAACAGAGCTTCAACTACCTTTATTTATTCAACATTTCTTATTAAACTTTAATTCAACTTATATCATAATTCTGTAACTTATCATATTTCCTGCCATAACTTCACTTTTACGGTTTTCTCTTTAGCTAACAATTATACTGAACCATATACCGGAGAACTGATGCGTCTTTTGTTAATTGCAATTAACCGGCTGACAAAAGAGTAATGCTAGACCACTAAGAGGAAAACCCTGCGTGAGGTCTGATTGTTGAACGGATATGTGGATCGCACACATGTTTTAGTACTGTCTTATTTAATAGCTTCTTTTATATTCTTACCTATATGTTTGGTCAAACTTGTATTTCTAGTTCTATGTCTTGTTTCTGTGTCCATTTGCCATGTTGGTTCATTGTCATATCTTCGTATAAAACTTGAACGTTCTGTCATTATGTGGAGTTTTCTGGATAACCAAACTCAGTACGGACACTGCGTTTTGATAGTTTTGGATTCCCAAACTTACTGTATCTGGAAAACCGATTGTCGTGTATATTTTATGTTTGGCTGCTTATTTGTGGATAAACACCTTCATATCTGGATTTACATTGGAGACTCTGCGTTATATTTATATCGTAACAACCCCTGTTACAGCTTGGTGGAGTTAACCCGTTGGAGTCACTTTTTAGCTGGCTCCCCTCGTTCCCGTGTACCTGCATCTACCGCAGCTAGCTCACCCCATCATTCGACAATGCTCCAATCCATAGTTCCAGAGTATCTCCGGCCAGTTCTTCAAACACTATAGGCGTACAAGACTACACACTTACTTGGAACATGCACCAAGACGACAATGTTGTACGGCTAAACCTAACATGGACAAAACCTGCACCGGAGCAGAGTTTCCGACCAACTTGGCTGAAATCAGCAGCACAGCGACGTCGAGATCATGAACGGATGAACAGCTTTATTGCGAAAAAGAATTCCGACAGCCTGGCAGCGAAAACGGTAAAGGTATGTGCACATTCTGATATTCTTGACGAACGACCCTCTGTACTCCATCAACCCACTGAACTCGCCACAACATCTGAAGGAACAACAACATCTACCCCGATAATGAAGGAGGCCAACACTCAAACTTTGGAGGTTTCCACTGTATCCTGTGGTACAGTGACTGTACTTCCGTTATTCTGTTCTTCTGCCAGCCAAACTGATTTGTTATCTCCTAATGGAGAAACAACGGGGCTTTTAGCATGTGAGGATTATGCAACCGGTCCCGAACATTTGTCCCACACGGTTCCAGAAAATGCGTCGACAATACAAGAAAAGGTAACTGAGAAAGTGCTCAAACGGCGGGTAACCAGAGACCATCAAGGGGCATTCTTGGTCAAATGGAAAGGACTTTGTGCTACCCGGAATAGCTGGGTCTTGGAAGATGACCTGGATTCTAATGCCGTGTTATACATTAAGACGCATGACGCACGCATTCCAGGTCCGCGGTTAGCTAAACCTCCATGTAACGCCCCAGCAACGATGCCGACAATCGACAACTTCCCCGAATTTGTGCGCGTTAGAACAATTCATGCCCACATGATCGGTTCGCTTGATATGGAAGATTTAATGGGCACTTCTGTGTATAAAACAACTGAGCCGATCAGTGCTCTATATAACCATATCAAAACTGTGCATCGTCTTAATGGCAGACTGATTTTGTCAGATCTCTCTGGTCGACGGTTGAACATGCCATCACCTCATCTTCCTATGTCCAGGTTGATACCCAAAGACACTCCACATCAGCACACGTATCGCATCAGTCTGGCATTCTCATCACAATGAACATTATAAATCCGACAAGATGATATTCGTGTTTCTTCTATGAAAGTATTTTGATGATATTTGTTTTGGATTCATGCTTGTTACTTCTGCTGTTTTGATGCCGGGAGTCATCATTTTTCGGAAGCGGAGGGTAATTGTAACAGAGCTTCAACTACCTTTATTTATTCAACATTTCTTATTAAACTTTAATTCAACTTATATCATAATTCTGTAACTTATCATATTTCCTGCCATAACTTCACTTTTACGGTTTTCTCTTTAGCTAACAATTATACTGAACCATATACCGGAGAACTGATGCGTCTTTTGTTAATTGCAATTAACCGGCTGACAAAAGAGTAATGCTAGACCACTAAGAGGAAAACCCTGCGTGAGGTCTGATTGTTGAACGGATATGTGGATCGCACACATGTTTTAGTACTGTCTTATTTAATAGCTTCTTTTATATTCTTACCTATATGTTTGGTCAAACTTGTATTTCTAGTTCTATGTCTTGTTTCTGTGTCCATTTGCCATGTTGGTTCATTGTCATATCTTCGTATATAACTTGAACGTTCTGTCATTATGTGGAGTTTTCTGGATAACCAAACTCAGTACGGACACTGCGTTTTGATAGTTTTGGATTCCCAAACTTACTGTATCTGGAAAACCGATTGTCGTGTATATTTTATGTTTGGCTGCTTATTTGTGGATAAACACCTTCATATCTGGATTTACATTGGAGACTCTGCGTTATATTTATATCGTAACAACCCCTGTTACAATACTATAGTGTCAATGTAACGCTGACATGCAGTTGTTCTTAATTAAATACATACAGTCATAATAATCAAGCATGCTTCTTCCAAAATCCACAAATATATAACCGGTAACAATTATTCCACCATTATTTGTATTTATTTTCTTCTTTTGAAATTACAAAATCCCGTGCCAAGGATTCTCCAGCATGTAAAATTTGATTACATTTTACTTATGACAAGGTAATCTTTCCTATTTTCCTGCATGTACTGACATTCATTTTCTGGCAGGTTTTATTCTGGCTCCGTAACCAAGTAACCGGGATATCTAAATATCCGATCTGGGTTTATAGACCATTGACACGGGAGAAGAATTAAAAGGGGAATGTTACCGTAACCAACGTGGATAAGGAAAGAACACACACCAAGACATAAATTTGTGCAAACAAAAGATCTAGAATTTATTTAGATAAAACAACTCCTTAAATCAAACATGCAGGAGGATATAGCGCACATACCGTATACTGATAAAGATTCTAACATACGACATGAAAACTCTAACCGCAAAATATAACCTAAACAGTAATTGTAGAAAAACACACACAATTTAACTTACCTAACTGGTTTGATAGAGCAACGCAAGGTGACCGTCTCCAAGAAGAGTATAAAACCAAGTGTATTATAATCTGAAATGAGATCTAAGAGTTATCACCCGGTATTGCTCGAACCAACCTATCTAAACTCACGGGTAACCGACTTCTCATAATTGCTACCGTGAACAATTGCTACCGTGAAGTTATGTTAGTGGGAACTAAGAGAATGGACAATTAAGGACTCGAGGCCCGGGGTAGCGCCTGATACTAGACACCCTCGTGCATTCTGTCTCATTTCATCACAACCACTTCACATACACAGTAAATACAAGACGTTTTTATTTCGACGCTTCAAAAACAGTTGCCAGACACACTTAATAAACATGTCAAGGCGTTTTTCTGTAAAACAGTTACGTTTTTTGAAAACGGAAACACTTATATGACAAACACCAACCGTTTCCACTAAAACGCCTGTGTTTATAATTTCTTTCGAGAATCGACACAGCTGGAAAACACTTGCGTTGATAAGTTTTACACTGGTGTTTTTATTTAAAAACATCACCGTGATTAACAAAAACGCACAACGCGATTATCTCCAGACACACTTATTAGACACGTCATCCGTTTTTAATAAACATGTCGCATGTCGAGTTGTTTTCCACCTACTGCATTCACATTGTCCACCTCAGCAATCCCCTGAAACAATGTGAAGGAAAAAGAACAAATTAATCCAAAGACAGCTGTATAATTATGACATATTTATATTATCATAAATCAATTTCATTTTCCTGGGATCAAATGTATATACAACATCACATTTATATAACTCTGGGAAATATTCTGCCTCTGCCCAAGAAGGTCATGAAAGGTGTATAAAGCTTGACGGCATTACTACAAACCAATGAGAAGAATAAACAAAATATTAATTTGTTCAAAATGGTTATTCCGTTGTCCACTTTCTCCTTAAGGCAAAAACAAAGAACAAGATCAAGTGACCTGATATTCGAAGTGACCAATTTGTCATCTTAATTGTAAATGAGTCAAAAAAAATGTTCCTGTTAAAGTGTTCATGAAAAATACAGACTGCTCCCTGAAACTGACATCAAGTGAGATTAGTGAGATGAAATTAACGGGAAGATTCAATGATTCTGACCAGGGTACGAAATTCGGAATTTTTTTCACTTGTCTTGCAGACCAGTAAATTTGATCATCTAGTCTATCTCTACAATTTACTGGTCAGCTAATCTGGTTCATAAATGTAATGAAAATATTCTACTGGTCCACAGGTGAATCGGAATGTTCACTGGTTCGCCCAAAATTTTCTAGTCTCGGACTAGCGGACCAGTGGGAACTACAAACCCTGCTGAATATATAAAATATATAACTTCCATGTCACTTTTCACTAAATATTGATAAAATTCCTTTCTAGATTCGAAAGAGTTCTCTTATTTTACAACACTCAAGACTACTTTCCGGCATTTTTGTCCTGTCATTTGAATAACCAGTAAAATCACTGTACGGTTTAATTCGAGAGAATTTAAGACCTCGATTGGGTCAATTTTTGATTTAACATGGAACTCGTTTATTCCTATTGATAGACTAAACTCAGCGACAGATGATCCCATTTCCTGCCTACAAGAGATAATCCTCAAAGGATCATTTGCACATTGTTTACGAAATACGGGCTTATCTTCAAAACGAAAATTTGAACTATAAAAACCATGCTGGTATAGCCTCTGAGCGACAGGAAATGCAGTTGTCAGAAGATATTATTAGATGTTCAATAAGATGAATGAGATAAAAAAAATGCTTTACCTTCTTGATGGTAAGTATTGGTTGTGTCTTCTTTCCCTTCCCTTTGTCAAAGGCTGTGGATTTCTCCAGAAAATCTAGTATGGTGGCATCACTGGCTCCATCCTTCAAACAACAAAAGCACAGGGAACAACGGAAGTGATTCGTGGCTGCCATACTACCTACTCCGACATTAGCGTCTTGAAAATCTGTCGATTTCGAAGGCCAAAACAAAAGGCAAATAAATAGTGACATGATGAAAACTTGCGACAAACGAGAATGACAGACCGTTTGGATTTATAGATTCATCTACAATGTATAGCATAGATAATTTTGAACTGCTCAGCCATGTATGCATTAAACGTTATCTATGCCTATATTGTTACCGGTGTTGTTGTTGTTTAAGTAACGTTGTTGTTGCTACCGCCAACGAAACAAAACCGAACATTATATTTCGGATTACCTCTATGAAAATGAATGTAATTAGCGTTCTGAATCTGCGAAAATGTATGAGACGGAAGTTACTAATGAAATAGGTCAGTTCAGAAAATTATCTTACCAGAATTCTTGAATAGCGGTGCCACTCTCTCTCCACCAAATGCCGACAGCGACGGAAAAAGTCCTGGACCCCGTGGAATAGAAATGAGCCTACGTCATACCTAACACCATGCCGTTTAACGCTGTATTGTGCTGAATGTATTACCTTACTATTTAATAAATGCACGCGCTTACACATAAAACATTAACATTTAATAAACGCGTACGGCGCCAATCATTGACCTTTATTTGTACTTAATTGCATGCCTGAATAAACGCGTCCGTTTTATGGAACTTCTGATAGATCACGTGATTAACAAACCATCGTAGTAGGTCTATTATCATTGGTCTGTTCAATTTTAAATCTTTCAGGGTATCGTTATAGTTTTAACTTAATGTCATTGTAAAACACTAAGGTTTTTGTGGCATACATGTACGTTACCGACAAACGACATCGGAATTAACGCTGGCCGTGAAATTTAAACATCTGAAGATGACACATGTGTTTTTGTTGTAGACGATTTTCATGTCACGTGATTGACGGCAGTGTTTTAAGCGACTACTTTCTTCTCCAATTTTAAAACATGTCTTATCGAAGGTGTCGAGGGAAAACGCGCGCGTTTTTATACAAAATGTTACCTACTAACGACGCATCAGTAAAAACACACGGGTTGAAATATAAACGCGTCAAACGTCACGAGTGTTATGGTCATGCAAGACGCTAATGTTTTACTGCGATGTTGTTGTGCACATTATGATCATATCAACAGACAAAAACGCCCCGTGAAAACGTTCTTGTTTTAAGAAATAAAATACTTGCGATTATCAGTTTTATGTTGAGGTTTTTCTTTAGATGTGGGTGTTTTTCATTTAAAACATCAACATTTTTTATTTGTATGCATACGCTTATTTAAAAAACGCATGTATTTTAGAATAAACGTGTCAAGCGTCTTTCTTTTTTACTGTGTACATATATATGTTTTATATGGTTGGAAAGATCACGATTCGGGCGTTCCAAATAAAGTAAAAATTTAATTCTTACGTTTATTTCAGTTGGTCAGTTGAATACTTCTCTTTGAAGATTCCGACTGGTGACTGTCATTTAAAGAATTTATTGCTACCCGAATAGCTGAACTTTAGCGACCAGTGTATTTTAGTGGCCTAAACCGGGAAATGGATTTAGATAACGCCAAAACATTAACCATGAAATCGGGTGCAGAATCTATCAGATTAAAACTACATATATGATATATAGGCCAAATGATCAAATGACAAATAATAAAGTTCCCAATCTAACTAATCAATACCACATTAACAGTGAACAAGCCGAAGTCGCTTACTACAATGATTCATGGTACATGTATCACCAATTATATAAAACTCGCCGTATAGTGGCATTTAGTATATGAATCATTAATTATATTATACTGGTCCACGTGTATTTTAACATTATTGATATTTAGTTTTCTTTATTTAATATTTAAATTTATTGAATTAACTTTACTATATAAAAGTAAATATATTTTAAAAAAAACACAATTTAATACATGATGGAGTGTCATATAACACACACGAGTTCACATCGACGCATGTTGTTACTGAGCCTTAAAGTTGAGCATGCATCCTTACCCCAGAAACAAAGAAGAATGAATTGATGAACAGTAAATTTGCAGTAGTATATTCTGTACGTATACCTCACAATCAAAGCAATACAAAGTATATTTTTTAAAGATGCTGTATAAGAAAGAGTACAGCGAGCTAATTTAATTTTCTTGTTCTGTGCTGTAAATTATATTCTGCAGTAAAGTAAATAAAGCAATAAGTTATGCCAATTTTACGGTAAATGTGTTAAATGTACTGTATTTTATATTCATGCCAATAAATACTGTACCCTTAAAAAAATATATGCAGTAACGTACAATTGAATACAGTAAACTACTGCTTGTATTACAGTATTATACTGTAATTATGTTTTGCAGTAAGTTACTGTGAAAGAAAGCAGTAACTTGCACTTTCACAGTAAAAAATACAGTGTATAGTGTGGTACGTTTCAGCCCCCTAGCTCAAGGGTAAGGAAAAAATAATTAGGCGGGGCATAGCTGCACCCCCAGCATGAACAGGTCCCAAAAGCCCCAGGCCACATAGGGTTAAACCAGCATCCTGCCAATAGAACCTATCTGATATATTACATTTACGTTCAAAAGATATTTTCGCATGAATTCGTTGCGTGCACCCCATGGTGTTGGCTGCTTTGGCTGTGAGACATAACTCTTATGTTACTGATACTTTGGTGGCAAACTGTATATCAAGTTTTACTCTCTTAACTTCTCGACGAAAACAGCCTTCTGTCTTCAAATCAAGAACATACAGTTTGTTAGTAATAGTTTAAAGCTATTTTCAAGACCACGTTGAATTCTACCAAACCAATATATTCTTTGCTGATTTGATATTATTGGATTTTTTAAATAATTCGGTTTTATATGAGGTCTTCGCGTCATTTTTTTTATATTTTTTTAAACTTTTTTTATTTTTATTTATTTATTTTGTGTTTTTATTATTTATTTGTTGTTGTTGTTTTTTACACGAGCAGCAGTTAGCCTTCACTTTTCTCTTCTTATGACATTGCAAGACCTAAATGAAGGAATCCCCGTCCTTTTGGGAATTTAGACCGATTCCCAATGCTTTCCGTGTACGAAGGAACTACTGTCAACTGGGGACACCCTAAAACAAGTTTCAAAGTTCCCTAGTTCCGAAGTTCCCAGTTCCGAAGTTTCAAGCTCCGAAGCTCCAATCTCCCATAAGAAAATTCGGATTCGGAATTGAGGTTTTTTTTATCTGGAACATTTCTTTACATAAAAATGTGACCATATCGAACATAGATGTTTAATGAGGTCTTACAAATATGATATTCAGTTTTATTCAATGTTGGGATATAACTAATTAGGATAAATCGGGTCCGAATTCACGCTTTTTAAAACACTTTAGAACCCATGAACTGTCTTACTGGTCCGTTCGAACCAACTGATATCAACAGCGCCACATAAGGGCGCCCCAGAATAACAGATCTTAAACAAAAAAAATTCATCTACAATTCTCCCCTGCATGTACTTGCAATAAATTACGAGAGTAGGACAATGAAACAAAGTAATATCGTATATTGATAAATTATGTTATAAGTGGACTGAACTTTGGGGTTTCGGTAACTTTCACATGAACAGAATATTAAAAATACACAAAGGAACATATCGTTGACATTTGGTACACAACTATCACATATAGGATGACTAAATAAGATATTTCTAAGATGACTAGTTATGAAATATGAATTTAGATTTGAAAGATTTTCATAGTATTATGAGAGAAATTGGAATTTGTACTTTCCCCTGTCTTTGTCTGAATTCAACGCAGTGTAAAATAGTGAGTGAGTTAATATGATTTAACGTCGATTTCAACTATATTTTAGTCATATCACGACGCTGGGTCCTATTCCTTTCCACACCCAGGAACCCTACGGGTAGGGTCCTATTTTTTTCACACCTGGGAACCTAACGGGTTGGGTCCTATTCCTTTTAACACACAGGAACACCACGGGTGCCTCAGTTAGTCGCCTCTCACGACAAGCTGTCTGAGGAGCTGAGACCTATTCTTACCATGACCTGCGGTGTGCACAACGACATCCCAGGTCATTCCCCGGAAGCCCCACGTATGTCCCAAGCTATCACGTGTTTGTACATTTATCTTCCATCATATATTTAGTAAGTTTGACAGAAGTCATAACAAAATGATTCGTAGATACTGATACATCCATAATTTGAAGGTCAGATAATGACTGCTCACTATGTGAAGAAGGTATACATTGTCACTGTCATAACAGTGCCAGTTATCACCATGGTTAAGTATAAACCACGGTGAAATGGGAGTGAAACGACCCATAGACTGCGACCAAAGTTGCTGGACCGCTCGGTGTTCAGTGAGGCGCCATCATGATATACCAGTAGTATATACGAATATTAGCCTATGGTACTGGTATGCCAAAGTATACCAGTAGTAGATATAATTAAAGTTGATATGGCATGGGGCGCTGTTGTCGTACTGGAGATATTGATGCCAGTTGATTCTAGCAAAGGCTACAAGCCAGTAACGCCAGTAAACACAGTTCATAGGTTCTAAACTGTTGAAAGATGGAGGAAATTTGGTTTAATATCACACTCAAGGTTAGTTCACTCATATGGTGACAGCCAGTTTGGATGGTGAAAGACACCGGAGTAGCCAGAGTGAACTACCGCCCGCCGGAAAGTAACTGGCAAACTTTTACACATGCACCAGCAGGGCTCGACTCCGTGCCGGTTCAGCGGTTTGAAGATGGGGATAAGGGTTCGAACACGCCTCGCGCGAGATAGGGAAAGCCTCAATTCCGAATTCACAGCATATTCTTATGGGAGCTTGGAGCTTCGGAGCTTGAAACTTCGGAACTGGGAACTTCGGAACTTGGAACTTGGGAACTTTGAATCTTCTTTTATGGTGTCCCTGTCAACTTGCCGGATCAGTATTATGAAATCTTCTCCAGCATATAAACTTGACCCTTTTTGATTTAGAATCGGGTTATGTTGGTGGTGGTAGCCTCGCTTCCATTCGCGAGGACCTGTCCACGATCTGCTGACAGTTTCCGACGACCCGTCACGACGATTGATCACGTTGCCCTCCGTTAATTGCTGGACCCTCCGTCGTCCTTCTTTCCTCTTCTGTGGTCGGCGCGGTGCGTCCGTGATCCTTTGTTACTTTATTATAATCTTATAGTAATCTGGATCGTCGAAGTATGCCAGGTCGTCATAAGGCCGTCTTCGCGACGTCGACGCCGCGGTTGTTTACAGCCATTTCTCCCCTCTTGTGGCTTTCCTCCGCCAGTTCTTCAACGTTAGCGCGTGTGGACGGGCACGAACAGAGCAATGATCATCTGAACTCTTGCAAAGTGTCTTAACGTTTGTCGTCTGAGTGTCGCAGGGTGGAGCGGTTCCTCATCTTCTTGCATCGGACTCCGTTTCTATTCTTGCATTCAATGAAGTGGTCACCCGGACGGTGACAAATGAACACGTTTGGTTCCCGTGCCTTGACCTGGATGACATTTGCAATCCACTTCAATTCCTCCTCGTGTGAGTTCTCCTTGAACTGCCTTGTACTTCTGATGGACGGAATTCCAAACTGATGTCCACGACTGCATAGAATGACATCTCAATGATGTGATCGACCCAAACACCGTTCCTTCCTAAACAGCGACATGTTTCTCCTCTTCCTTGGCTTCCAGCGTGTGCCAGAAACCTCCGGAACGAGTCCATTCCGTGGAGACAGTATCTACAGGTACAGTTTAATTTGTTTCGCTTAACAGAGCCTTATCGCTAGTGATTGAACATAACTGTGTTGTGATATATGCCCTGCCTGGACTTCACGAACATTTTGTCTGACATTGTGACTTTCCCATTGATTGACAATTGTGCGTGTGGTGAACGTTTTGTAGTTTACAGGAATGGGTCATGCCCTAACGGACTCTGAGACATTGTATTCTCATAAGTTTCTTGGAACATTCTGGACTGAATCCTCAGACAGGTTGGTGACATGTATTGAACGCGAGGTTAAACCTTAATTTTCTCTCTCTCCCTTGAACAATCGTCTTATGTGTGCCATGGTAATGCCTTATATGAACTGTTGGCATCTTTCATATATTGTGCGCGTTATGTTTCATTTTTTATCGTGAATACTGCATGCCCAGTGGAGTTGATAAATCAATGATAAAACTGGTAGCTTGCATGAACTTTGTGACTGGTAAATTCAGTGATTTGAAGATTGGTAAATCTAGCCGTTGAACTTTGGATGAGAGCATTGTGATGTGGTTCCACGATGATTTTTTTATTAGAACTTTTATCGTGATCGGTTTCCATAATAGCTAGTGTAGCTAGTGAGCTAAACACTTAACGCATTTGAGCTAAATGAAACTAAGGTTATCGCGTATATTGATAGGTCCTTGATACACCGAGTACGTACTGGTTGTTGTAGCATATAAATGCTTGGTCTATGAAAGACTGGTTGATGTCGGCTGACGAGCCCTTACAATCCACGGTTAGGCTATATGAGCCTGATTATTTGTGGTTATTTGTTTTTGTATCATCCTGAATTTTTATTATTATCGTTTGTATCCCCAGATATAAGTTTAAGACGCTGAATGACAAATTGGTTTCAGTTACCACGTATTGGCAACTTCCTTAAGTGCAGTACTTATTGTGTCCATGTCAACCGTAAATCTTCTAGCTTTTATAATGAGTAACATATGGTCCTAATGTTAACCCTTCGGGATGAGGTATGACTTAGCACTGACCATGCTAGAGAAGTCAAATACTTGGTGAATACCATGGAAAATGTTTGAGACACCACAGGATAATTGTGTCTGTGTTTGACTATTTTGTTGCAACGATATTGAGATACCATGCAGTGGTATGAATTGGACAATGTGCGCTCTCATTTTGTGCGGAATTCTTTTGTCATAACTGATCGAGTTTCACCGCGTGAATCCTTTCTACTGACATCACAGTTTGTTTTGCACTGAACTGGTATGTTAGTTCTGTTTCGGAATAAGTGTGTGTTTTACTGGTGTGGGCTGGAAAATAGAGTCTGATACTCTCTATTCTAAAGAATTCCCATTTCTTGCAGATAGGATTCAAATGCCTAACATTGACATTCCCAACCTCTTGAACGTAACAAGAATTATTGCCCGTCTATATGCCATTCCTTGGCAGGGATTGAATAAAGTGGTGCATGTTCCCTTGCAGCCGTTAGCTGACCTTGACGATAAGATAATTGACGTATCAGTGAATGATATTTTGACATGTTTCTTTTACCATGGTTTTGCTGGGTACCCTTGTCGCGATTTTGTATATCTTTTGTACACGTTATAATTTGTATAAATTTTGTTCGCGGACCTTCATTATACGCCAGCCTGTTCCACCCGGTGACATTGAAATGTATGACCTGCCACGGGACAGTACTCTGACGATTGCTCCACGTGACCATGCTTTTCCATCTTTGTATCCTCCTTTGTAATGTTTTTGTTTTTGTTGTTCTTTCTTTCATCACATTTTAACTGTGTTTAATTTCCAGTGCCGCTTGTTTTGATTAAGCTGTTTCCGAGATTCCATTTCATGACCTTTTAGGTCAGGTATTGTAAACATCTACGTACACAACTATGTGTGAGAAACAGTTATATAACTTCAGACTATATGGTTTAATGCTGAACTGCACTAAAATTGTACTTTGTAAATCCCACAGTATATAAATGAGAATGTCTGGCGTTTTCAAATTACAGTTATACTATCATACTGTCCTACCACCGGTAGAGGCTACCGGTAGAGTTCACAAACTACGTGAAATGTTATAAGCTGGTACGAAATGCATATAGTCAAAACTATATATCATCAGAAATCCGTTGGTGTTGTCATCGATTTTAAGTCCAGAGAAAACCACTGGCCGGACCGGAGTCTCCTGAAGGGGTTTATATAATTTCACCCGGGAATGTCGGCGCCCCATATACGTAAGCCTACTTTCAATCGAAACTTCCCACAAATTATAACTGGACATCACCATTTATAGGCTATTTTTATTGCCATTTCCAGCTGCGTCATGTGTGGTTATCTTCACCAGGACTCATATCATCCCAGCGTTCACCTGCAAGTTTAGTAGCCTTACTTCTCGCAATCTATACAAAGTGAAAATATTTCGGTTAGTTAAAACCAGCTGTGCATCAAAGTTATGATGACACCTTAAGGGTACTGAGCCCTCCTGCACACACTTTTACACACTCTCTAGAAATTATCTTTATACAGCTAAAAGTATGCCTCATAGCTGTGGCAATGTATATATTTCTTGAAAGCACATTTCTTAAGGATTCCAAACATGTAAATTTGTTCAGTGTAAACCTGTAGGTTGTCAACATGTTCGGATTTAAACAAAAAAAAATTATTTAAAATTTAATTAAAATTTTTAGAATGCTATTTTCACAAAAAGTATTCAACTTATCATAGCTTACTGCATTATTTCCTAAAGAAGACAACACCAATAGGAAATTCTTGTCTCAGTTTTATCAATTTTGGTCTAGTTCTCATTCTAGTTGGACATTTGGTGGAATATTTCTTTACAAAATCGAGCAACAACTTTGATTTTATTTAATAAGTTCCATTATCAGTATCAGGGTTAATGGTGAATCTATATTTTTTTTAAATTTATTTACTTATTTCAAAACTACTGATAAAATTTTTCCAAATAAAATATTTTGTATAATAGCCGAGATCGTCATTACAAATCTAGGGTAACTGGGCATGCGCACAAGGCGAGGTCACGAAAGGTCACTTGTACCAACGGCCGCATCCTGGCCAGGTTGAAAGTGGGTCATATCTCGGGAAAAGTACTTTTTCTGTGGAACTAAATTGTGTTCAGGGTGAATAAATATCCGGAGCCGTTCTTTCGCCTATCTGGCGGTAGTCCATGAGATTTTTTAATGATTTTACGTACAGTTGCACAAAATATCAACTGTTTTCCAACACTCGGCCTATCTCTCTAACGTTAAAAACTTCCGACTTGGTACAAACAGGAAGTTCACGAAAAGCTGCGCACACGCTGCGCAGTTGCAAAAAAATGAAATGACGAAAGAGTCTATTCCAAACACGAGATGCTCGCCCCTATATTTTCACGATCTCATATACAGGGAATAGTCCTATTTTCACATACCGGAAGTTCAAATACGACTAATAATGATAATACCGAAATTCAACTTCAATTTCATCCAACGTAAATATGTTAAACATTAATACTGAAAAAGTATATATTTTTATCATTTAGAAAGTGATCGTATAACGGTATTTTCGTTATTTTGGGATTACACTATCTTAGAATAGCACAAATTCTAGTGCTGTATCTTAGAATAGCACAAATTCTAGTGCTGAAAAATTAGCATTTTTCAGCACTAGAATTTGTGCTATTCTAAGATAGTGTAATCCTAAAATAACGAAAATACCGTTATACGATCACTTTCTAAATGATAAAAATATATCTATTCAGCTGTGGGAGCTGTGTCATTACGATCATCAGAGGGGTACTGTATGTTCGCTTTCAAGACTACCGGTCTGCTACCTCCTATTTTTGTGGGAGGCCCGTTGGCCGAGTGGTTTAGATCGCCGACATACAGTGCTGGCGATTAGGTGCCTGACTCTGGGGTCGCTGGTTCGAATTTTTCAGCACTAGAATTTGTGCTATTCTAAGATAGTGTAATCCCAAAATAACGAAAATACTGAAAAAGTACACTGTTAACATTTACGTTAAAAAGGTATTAGTGTTGCCAGTCCTCTCATAGGGGCCTAGGTTCAGGATAGGGCATGTAGTTCTTGTTGTGAGACGTTAATTTCACTATAAAAGAAATGCATTGTGAAAACGAACCGACACTATTATTAAGATAGTTTGCTGCACAATAGGTTACATGAAATTCCATCCCACGTTGGGGTCAAATTCAGACTGAGTTGTGGAGAATCACATTAGCTTCTGGACATCATTCTAAATATACTTCTTCATTTCATCTTGAAAATTTAAATTTCATTCAAATACTTTAATTGTTCCCCGCCACATAAGTTGGGTTTGGGTTGGGGGGGGACTTAGGAACACCGGGCGTCCGTGATTCCGTGATTCCATTATTCCGTCTTTCCGTTACACATTTCTTGTCCGACCAATAACTCGAGAACCATTGAAGCGAATCGTTCGACTTCAAACTTGCAGAGTGTCTTAACATCGGTGGGAAGACGGTTGGGATTGCTTTTCAGTTACCTGCGTAATCCAAGATGGCCGCCATCAGCCATCTTAGATTTCAGCAGTTGTTTTTTTTACAGATCAATCACTCGATAACTAATGAACGATCAACTTCAAACTTTGAGAGTGTCTTCACATCGGTGAGAGGATGGTTGGGATTGCTTTGCAGTTACCTACGTAATTCAAGATGACCAGCATCAGCAATCTTGGATTTCAGCAGTTAGGACATTTCTTGCCCTACCAATAACTCGAGAACTGTTCAACCGATCGACTTCAAACTTGGAGAGTGTCTTGAAATATATCTGAGAGGATGAGTGAGATTGCTGTTCAGTTACCTGTGTAATCCAATATGGCTGTCATCAACCATCTTGGATTGTCAGCAGTTGTATCTTGAAACATTTCTTGTCCATCCAATAACTCGGTAAGTTTGGAACCGTCGACTTCAAACTTGGATAGTGCCTTGACATGGGGAGAGAGCAGCTGTGGTTGCTTTTCAGTGACCTGTATAATCCAAGATGGCCACCATCAGCCATCTTGCATTGTCGAATCTTTACACATTTCTTGTTCGACCAAAAACTCGAGAAGTATTGAACCAATCAACCTCAAATTGGGAGAGTGTATTGACATCAGTGAGAGAGCAGTTGTGATTGCTTTTCAATTACCTGCATAATCCAAGGTGGCCACTGCCAGCCATCTTGATTTTAAGTGCTTGGATCTTGTCTGGGCAATAAATCGAGAATAATTGAACTGATCAACTTCAAACTTCCAGCAAGAAGACGGTTGGAATTGCTTTTCAGGTACCTGTGTAATCCAAGATGGCCACCATCAGATATCTTGTATTGTCAGCAGTTGGATCGTTACACATTTCTTGTCCGACCAATAACTCGAGAACCATTGAACTGATTAATTTTAAACTTGAAGCGTGACTTGACACTTTGCAGTGAGAGGACAGCTGTGATTGCTTTTCAGTTACCGGTGTAATCCAAGATGGCCGCCATCAGCCATCTTGTATTGTCAGCAGTTGGTTCTTTACACATTTCTGGTCTGACCGATAACTCGAGAATGGTTGAACTGATCGACTTCAAACTTGGAGAGTGACTTGACATCCGTGAGAGGACAGTTCGGATTGCTATACAGCTTTTCTGTGTAATATATGATAGCTGCCATCTGACATATCTTGGATTTTCAGTAGTTGGATCTTGTCCAGCCAATAACTCGAGAACTATTGAACTGCATTGGCTTGTGGGATGTATGGCTCATCAGACAGATATCCATTCTCAAAATCATGCTCTTAATCCATGATATGAGATATCATCGACCAAAAAAAATCCGCCATACAGGTCCCCGTCCCCCCAGCAGCAGCACCAATTATGGTGGATGCAAACCACCATAACTGGTGCTGCTGTTGGGGGACGTGGACCTCTATGGTCGATTTTTTAAATTTGAAATGAGTTTCAATTTCAATCTGAGTTTCGGTTTCATCGGTCTGGCGCATTCTAGTTTCGCGAGACTCCCTACTACGAGAAGAGGCTCTAGGGGAAATGGTATCCATTCCCACATATTTTGCGGGGTGAGTTGGCCCGTATGATTTCTGCTTATTATCTTCCGGCCAATCAGCATTGAGTGTTTCCATCAAATGACGGCGGTAAGCTGCGCGGTATTTTCTCAAATTCAAATGTGAAACGAAACAATATGAGTTGTCTCCCTCGTCAAATGTTCACCTGTCGTGTATTGGGTAGTTGGATCCGCTGGTTGTTTTGGGCTTTCGTGACCATTTTCCATGATTTTGCCTGTTTTTTCCAGTAGGTTATCTCCCGTTCCTGGGTTAAGAGATAGGGATTTCGTTTAAAAGTCTTATAGCCGAGAATTTTGCGCAACATTCATCCAGTTTGATAAATTTGGATAGAGATTGTGGTTATCTTCAAACAGTTAGAATATAAGAAAACGTTCATTACTATTTACATTAATTTTTCAAGAATATGTTTCAAAACCAAGGCTATTCCCTATGTTTTCTGTGTTATCAAATGGAGTATGGGTCAGTCCATTTAAAAGTCTACAGCTAAAAAATGCACACAAACCTATATTTTCTTCTTTGTTGGTTTTTCCCATATTACATGAACGCAACAACACACATTATTCAAAAAGTTAATTACTTTGATTTACCACCGGTGGACATCCTTAATAAAAGGCAAAACAGCTCATAATTATTTTGATTTCTGTGTTAAGAGTGAATATATTTTTGGCTAACTTCCTCCATTATTGTTATATTTAGTAAGGTTCATCAACTGATTGCAAACAGTTGTTCACTAATCCCTTCAACTAATTAACACAGTCGCTGATAATTTTGTTAAAATCCCACCGATAACGGACCACGTTTTATCGTCATGAGTAAATGAGGTGATCAACTTGCCTACATTCGTAACTCCAGCGCTCAAGTGTTTCAGATTTTGAATTGAATGTTGAGTAGTGGATAACGAGCAACTAAAGCCACATTTCACCCGGATGTAACTATGACGTCACAACTGGATGGTTTTGTAACGAGGCTTTTGATTGGTTGAATTGTAAGTGTGAGGTTGAATTTGATTGGTTGAGGTGTCGTCCCTGTTGTAAAGCAAGATGGTGGGTGTCGGCCCTGTTGTAAAGCAAGATGGCGGCGTGGTTCGGTGATGTTCGGTTATGTTCGGAGAAGTTCGGAGATGTTCGGGTGTGTTCGGGCCTGTTCGGGCATGGTGGAAAGCAAGATGTCGGTTGTCGGTGCTGTTGTAAAGCAAGATGGCGGTTGTCGTCCCTGTTGTAAAGGAAAATGGTGGTTGTGGGCCCTGTTGTAAAGCAAGATGTCGGAGTGGGTTCGTGAATGTTCGGGAATGGGGTGAAAAACATATAAAAGTAGGTGATTTTTAGTGAATGGGTTATAATCATTGGACTACTTTGGGAAGTTTTTCACTGACCTGATTTTGCCTGCCTGCCTGCCTGCCTGCCTGCCTGTCCAGCCAGCCAGTCATTCTGCTTGCCTACTTTGTATGAGTTGTGGATCCTGCGTGTACTTTTTTCCATTTTACCAGTGCAAATTCACCAGACTTTTACACGGTAGCAGTTCTTCACCAGCCTGAGCCCATAGTCAAGATGAATTCAGCCGACAAAGTCATCCTTCAGAAGAACCGTGTTCGCCTGGTTGATGAGATGCGGCATGCGGGGGCAATATGTGATGTGCTTATGGTTGATAAAATACTGCTGAAACAGGGTGTGGAAGATATCATGGCGGAGAAGACTCCTTCACGACAAAACGGAGCTCTGCTCGATGCTCTACAGCGTCGTGGTCCCTATGCATTTCTAGCGTTCGTGCATGCACTGAAGAAGACGGAAAATGTAGAATTGGCTGGTCTACTTGAAATTCCCGTTGTAGTAGAAGAGGGTATCTTAGTTATGGATACTACCGAACAGTGTACAGCTACCAAACGTACGGACATGCACCCAGAGTGTGGTGTACCAGCCAAACGCGGTGCACGTGCCAAGCGGTCCCGACAAATCCCTTTAGAAACACCTGAACCCGTTCTCCAGCCAGTGCCTGAGTCCATGGATGAACAAAATGAAGAAGAGCAAGGGAAACAAGAAAAAGAAGAAGACCCCATGGTGCAACTTCCTATGTCTGTGCAGTCCATTAATAACATAATCCAGCAGGCCTATGAGTCGGCCCACACGGATATATGGCAGCTTTCAGCTAATTTGACTGTCAGTGTGAAAGACGCACAAGTACATTTTAATGTACTGGCCTATATGGACAGACCCGCTAGGCGTATTGCCTTGTCTTCGCTGTGCTGGCAAAGACTGGAGACCGTTTATTATGCCGTGGATGCGGTGATTGGCGAACAGGGGGGTAACGAAGTGAAATTTTCTCTAGGTGAAGACATCTATGTGAGTGTTGGTTATTTCAACGACGACCTGCTGCTGCATATCCGTAAATGGAAAATGACGGCCGATACACAACAGCTTGCTCCTTGTCCTCAGGGTGTCACTTTGAAAATACCGGTGTGGCGCAAGTTGCAGAGTGTGACAGCTGCAATTCGTCAAGCTTTGAATTACCAGGTGTCTCACACTATTTATCTGAAGTACATTGACACAGTTATGGCTCTGGTGAGGCCTCGCGTTCGACAACTGCGTCTGGAAGCCTGTGCAGGGTGTTTCAACAACAGTCCCATAATAATGCATACGTGTATGGACATTAGTGTACCCTCATACGCGCTGATCACTGAAGCATTACAGGTTGTGACCGAGGAGCAAATTGCCGTGGCATTGGAAGCTGCCTGCCCTCCTACCATTCCACGTGAAGAGATTACTACCTACATCTATGTACACCAGGGACGGAAAAACGATGAGGAGTTCAAGCAAGTCTTGTTGCGTAACTGGACAGTAGTACCGTTCCCTAATACGCGCTGATCATTGTGGTGAAAACGGAACTATTGAACCTTTTCATGAAAAAAAACATTTTCACACATTGACCTTATTCCTACACGTTAATTGAAGTGCCATTGATAGCGTATTATTATAAAATTCAACACTTTTTCACTGTGGTGAAGACGAATTATTGAACATTTTCATGAAACCATTTTCACACATTTTACTCTATTCCTATACGTTCATTGAAGCGCCATTGATAGCGTATAATTATATTAAAATTCAATATTTCCAGTTTCACTGTTGTAAATACGTTCATTCTATTGTGTTAGTGTTGTTGTTGTATAAATATTGAACATATTTTTCAAGTTGAAAACATTCAGATAAAAACATGTTTGTTTCATTCTATTGTGTTAAATAAAAAAAAATTTCAAAAAAATTTAAAAAAATGCGTGTTAGTGTTCATTTAGTGGGGGAGCTGATGTTATATTTTTTGTGCTGAGTTAGAAGTTTCTCTTTCGAAGGAATGGGGTGGCCCTGAAAAGGGCCGTTGGAAAGTGTTACTACACTTGGTTTTTTAGGAGCGGTAGATTTTCTTCACTCCGGCTACCTGCCTCCTGCAGACGGGACACTTTATTTTAAAATGCTGTTCGTCGGTTTCATTGCAGTGGCACTCATCCCCTGTACACGTTAGTGTCACCCAGCATTCTTCGCATACGCATAAATGTCCGCACGGAAATAGAGCGTACTCTGTTTCCTCGTTTGTACACACACTGCAGTTGGCTTTACTTAGTTCTTTATGCAGGTCTCTTTGTAGTTGAACCTTGACTCTGTCCATTTGACCCATGTCTTCTCTCATTTCGTTAATCTGTTCGTTTGCCAACGTCACCTGGTCGTTTAGGCGGGCCACCTGATCGTTGAGACGGGTTACCTCGGTCCAAGAGCATTGTTGTTGTTGTTGTTGTTGTTGTTGTTCAGGTGGTAATGTTGTAGCTGGCGTCTCTGTTTCCGGTGTTGTTATAATTGGCGTTTGGGTAGCCGCTGTATTTCCT